>JAASGO010000796.1:0-14693 GCA_023334245.1 Globisporangium cederbergense | reverse complement strand
GGCCTTGCTGTCCGCATTCCTCGTTCCAGGCGAGAAGAAGACCGAATAGTGAGGTCGTCAGTTGCTCGTTCATCCATTTTGATGTTAAAACCACAATCGATTACTTTCTTTTACTACAACTTGACTCTATCATTTCCTACCACATTTTCTCACATCGTGGGTACACAGCGTGCACCGAACCATCGGCAGTACTCAAGTGTCCACTGCTGATGTGGTGTCGCCTGCGTTCCATGTATCTGTGCATTGAGAAGACGAGGAGATATTAGGAGAGTGAGGGAATCTGTAGTCGCAGAGCTCGTTGACATTGATTTATGGTAGACGATGTCGAATGTTATGCAATGCGCGTGCTCTACCCAATGAACGCTTACTCGGTCTTCTTCAAGTCAGGTACCAGGAACGAGGAGAGCAAGGCGGTGGCTTCTTTGTGGACGCGAGCACTGCACTCATTTCCTTCTTTTGGAAGAGCGCAGACCAGACGCAGGAGTGTGTTAATAAACAGCGCCAATCGGCTAGCGCTGAGCACCATCACACCGTTCCACGAGCGGTCGAAGATCGCTGGACGCTCGAAGCAGCGCTCCAAGTATGTGGCGAGCTGTGCACACCGGTCGCATTGCGGGCTGGCAGTGGCGCTATTGCCTTCGATAGCGAGCTGGAGCTCGGCTCGCAGCTGCTTGAGCGCGACCCAAGAGCACTTGCGAGCACTCGCTGGCGGCGTGGTGAGTTTCTCTTCGGCCTGAATCGCCGATTGATGATGCTGCTGCTGTGGCTCTAAGACGTAGATATCAAGCGTGAGAGCGACGGGGTCATTGCCGTCGCGACGACCGACAATGTGGACAATGTTACTTCCGGTATTGTTGTCCGCCAGTGCGCGGAGCACAGCTTGCGGGTTGTTGGAGCTGGGGCGAAGAGCGGTGATAGTGGCGGTGGTGAGTGGTGAGTGCCCTCGGAGCATAGTTGTAGAATTGAGAGTGATTGGATGGATATGCTAGGGCTGGTCGGCTGAGCGACACTTGGCAAATTGGAAAGTGAGCACTTTCCAGTCGACCTCTGCGCTCGTTTTTGTTCTGTGACTGCTCGGTTGGCTTTGGTCTGTTGGGCACTGCAACTGCGTTGAGGCGTTTAGAACTGCGCCTTGTTCAAGCTCAAGCCACGCTTCACGCAGATGTCAAAATTGTCGGCTCACTATGTGCACATTTCACTTCGTACGTCAGGAATTCTTTGATCGCATGGCCAGCACTCGCTTGTTCACTGAGCACTCTCTTCCCAGCTCAGGATTGCACAGTTCACTCAGAGAGCCCGATAGATCAAGCCGACACACTAGCACGGCGAGCTGTTGGTTGCTGACGAGTACGCGTCGGACCTGCGTGAGCGTAGCAAAAGCAGGAAGATGTGGTAGACAACGTCTTGTCGGCGAACGCCACACGCGATTGCCTGTGTCAGTGAGCGTGCGACTATTTGACAAGCAAGACGAAGAATGCGAGCTCCTCATCCAATCTGTGGAAGCCGATGAGGGGGTGTGGGACTTGACTTGATGAGGAGTGTGTTGGTCTTTTGATGGTCACGTAATCTGACCATCACTCATTGTTGCTTGTGTAAGCAGATGAGGTTCTTTTGGACTGGTTTGATCAAGCGACTTGGTTTCAAGCTGGTCATTATTCTTTTCGCTGGGATAACAATTCTTTTCCATAGGTTTTGTGCATTTCTAGCGGCTCGCTAATGATTTGTATCGGGAGGTAGACCTAATAAAAAGCATGAGTGTTGCATGAGCTCTTCCAAACACTTGATTACGATTGAGTTTGCAGTTCGTCCAAACAGCATTCGCTGATGGCAGTGAGCGTCTCGATATGGATACACTTACCTACTCTCAAGATGAATGTCTCCAGACCTAGGCTCCGTGCTGGATAACCCACAGGCTCTCGGTGGGCGACGCCACCCGAGGCTCTGATCAGCTCAGGAGGGCAAGCTTCTGGTTCTGGAGGGGGGAGCCAGCCTCACTCTTGGAATTTACTCGTCGCGCATAAAGCACGATCCCTAGCACAGACAAACCTGCCAGCAGCAGCATCCAAGATGCATCCTTTGAAAGAGCTCACGCCAGTGAGCGTCATGCCTACGACTCGTCGAGACTCCGAGTTTCAAGAGACGGCATCATCGCTCAAGCAGATCGCATGTGTCCGCATTCAGCCTTCCACGAATCAAGGTTACAAGGTCGAGGTGTATTACAGCACTGCATCAAACGCCAGCAGCAGGATCCCGACAAGCACGTTGTTTCCTGCCAAGGCTTCGCTATCGCCATCACGATTGAACCGCGTCACCGAAGGACGCAACCCTGACGCATGCATCGAGAAGAGCTACGCCGACTTCCTGAAGCTGCAAGCGCAGCTGCAGCACCGTGTTCACGTTGCACACACTACGATCCCGTGCGCGTTCTGCAGCGAAGTGAGCAGCGTCTCGACGTGGGGCGGCGTACGCTCGAGCCCAATGGCGATGCTCCTGATGTCTGAAACCGAGCTCCTTGACACGTTCACCACGTTCATCAACGAGCTCCTGACATTGACCAGAGCGCGCTTCACCTTGGAGGGGCGTGGTCTGTGCTCAGCGCAGGAAAGTGTGCCTCGGATGCTTCACGAGTTCCTCGTCGAAGAGCAGTGCTCAAGGGTCGAGTAGGGCTGCTGGTATATGATAAGATTGCCAAGCACGCTGCGGCATCTATATTATTGCAGTATTGTTCTCATCTCCCAGTGAATCGCCAATCTCCTCGACCTCGACCGTTCATTCGTAGGCGCTGATCTCTCGAGGGCCGGTAACAATGCCACAGCGCCCTGGAGTCAAGGCTCCCAGCTTGACACACACGAATACTGCAAGTACGCAGGACTCTTTCGCCAACACTCCACAAAACCGGGCGCTACGATACTTGCACTCATCCAACCTCGTTTGATACGCGACCCTCGCAGCCTTCGCTCACAATGCCACCCCTCAGTCTTGTCAGCCCTGCACAATGCAGCAGCAACTCGCCTTGATGCAACATCCACCAAAGGACCCGCATGCAGTGAACCACAGTTTACAAATAATTTACCAATGGACTGAAGGTCACAGCATGCAAATCGTCGTTGTTGCTGTGATCGTTTCACCTGCCAGAGTCACTCTCGTGTGAGGTAAGAGGAAGGTGGGATGGTGACAGGATGGACCTTGTTGTGCTGGGACATCACTACTCATCCAAACAGCCACCCGTACAACCTCTGTTGTTCATTTGGATGCCTCCCTCCCCATGGGTACCGGTGGGTACCAGTCGGAAGCACAGGCACCAGCTCGGTCAAAGGATTAGCGTCGATCATGGGTGAGTGACATTCGACTCATACGAGGTGGCCGGCGGTGCCCATCAGTCAGTCGCTCCACGATGGAAACGTTCTTGATCATGTAAAAAACTCAGTTCCGAATATCATCCGTCGGCCACAGATCGATCACACTCACACACTACTACTCTGAGCGTCCAGAATTACAGCACACACAACGATTCGCAATGCATCATACTTTACAAGCGCTCAACCCAGTGAACGTCACACCTGCCGCTCGAAGCCGCGAGGTCGCGCAGACGACAACTGGAGCGCTCAAGCTGATCGACTGTGTCCGCGTCAACTCCTCGAGAGCCGAAGGCTACACGATCAAGATCTACCATAACACGTCGAGCGCTACCAGCAGCCGGATCCCGGTTCAAAGTTACCAACAAGGCCAACAAGCGGCTCTGTTGAGCACGGTGTTGCTTCCCAAGCCTGATACGCGAATCGAGCGGAGCTATGCCGATTTCCTGGGTCTGCAACTAGAGTTGCAGCACTGCGTGCACGTCGCGCACAGGGTGATCCCCTGCGCGTTCTGCAGTGAGGTGAGCAGTGTCACGACCTGGGGCGGCGTGCGCGCGAGTCCATTGGCGATGCTCGCGATGACAGAGGGTGAGCTTCTTGACACGTTCACGACGTTCATCAATGAACTGCTGGTCTTGCACAGGACGAAGTTTCCAGCGACGCGACGGTGTCTATGCTCGGCGCACGAGAGCGCGGTTCAGATATTTCACGAGTTCCTCGAACTGAGTCGGACGTGAATAGCATAAACATGGTGAAACAAGCACCTTGCATCATTTTATCTACGTGTCTACGTGTTGGCATTGACATCATCGGAGACGAGGTCTCTAAGCTTCGAGCATAGCCAGACCCCTTTTCGTCCACACCTATCACCATGAAGTCGTGGTTTGCGCGACTGATGAGTGCAGTTGCAAGGTGACATGATAGCCACAGGGACACGCCAGCACTCCTGCAGAGGTAGACACCTAGAGAACTCGAGAGAGAGAGAGAGAGAGAGAGAGAGAGAGAGAGGAAGCGAGGGAGATGAAAGGGAGTGCGTGACCTGGAAGCCCGGGAGAAAGTAGTCGACGGCCTCATCCAATCTCGTTTTTGATACACGACCTTCACTCATGATGCCACTCGCAACCTGAAAGGAAAAACCTGTCGAACAGACTACGCGCTGAAGCTCGCCTCGAGCGTGTTTCGCTTGCCACTGAAAGGCGGCTATGATGATGGTCGCGGGCTTTGTCCTGATTACTGTCGACGAGAAGCAGGAACTTCAGCCAGTGAGTTCATGGCAGTAGAGTGACTGGTTGACTGTTTTCGCAAGCGACCAGACAATCAAGCGCCTCATCCAATCTCCGTGTTCATTGATCGAGTTGCAACCATCACTCGCATCCGCTTCCTAGTGATTTCGCCCCTGAAATGTTTGGACGAGCCCTGCACAAGTTCTTACTTAAACGCACGAGAAACCGCCGTGAAGAAAACGCACGACCCTTCGTTAATGAAGCGAGCGCCGTCTTCCCTATGCCAGTTACCGCTTACCACTTGCGCCCGCCTTCGATTTCTCTCTCACCCGAGCACGCTTTGTCCATACTAAACACCTAAACACCTCAATACAGCACGAAACGCTCGGCATGCCGTTCCCCTGCTAAACGGAGGAGATGTGATATCTGGCGAAGTGAGGAGCCAAGCTGTCAAAATTTTATCAAGTGCTCCTTTTCATCGGGTTCATCTCAGCAAGCGAACACAGTCGATCTCGCACTTGATACGGACACCGGCAGGCCGCTCATCCATTAATCAATTTGCCACCAAGCAACAAGACAAGAGGCCTCAAGCAAAACCGCTCTTTCCGTCTTCGATGTTGCCGCAACCAGCTCAGTCCGGCGCCGAGCAGCAATTGCTTTCACTGACCCAAACGTCCGTCGTACGCCCTACGTGGTTCTCAGCGCATAGTCAAGCGCTCGTGGTGCTCAAGGAGGTCGATCACGTTCAGGTGACCGCGTCGGGACCCCACAAGCGGAGAACGTTCGTGATCGAGACGTTCCGAGCGCCGGCGTCCAAGAATCGCATCCCAACCAACACCCAGCGGCTCCAGGCCGAGGAGCCTTCCATCGCCCAGCAAGAACAGCCAGCAGTCTCCATCACCAGGAGCTACGACGACTTTGTCGAGCTGCACCATCAGATCTATCGCTGTATCCACGAGGCGCACGAGGCCGTGCAGTGCACATTCTGCGACGAAGTGATGAGCGAGCTCATCGGCAGCAACGCGACGCCGAACTTCGTCACAAAGCTGCTCATCGGGGACGCGAAGATCGCTCAGCGCCTGACCAAGTTCCTCAACTTCATCCTCGAGGCGACCAAGAGCGGCTGTGGTGCTTTAGCAGGTGAGAGCGCGTGCTTGGGAGTGAACATGGTGCCTGTGCTGTTGCACGACTTCATTATGGACCAGAGGCTGGCGACGGCCGCTGCTGGGCCAGCGTAAACCCAGAAAAACGGTTGGTCCTCACAACCTAACGGGATAATAAATTATGTGGTGATGTGCGTCTTGGTGGATGTATGTAGTTTCAGATTCAACAGCTCTGGATCGGATTTATACAAGTACACATAGCCTTAGCCTGAGGCGAATGATCAATCGCAGTAACGCATTGCATGGATGAGGCAAGAGAAACTTTAAACAGGCTGCTCTTCCAGCAATGCGTGGTTCTCAGTCAGCCAGGCTCCATCTTCAGATGCTAAGCAATTTTAAGGTACTACTCAGTCGTCTGGGTTTCACCATTGAGTACTCAACGGATGCAACCATTCCCCATATGCCTTCATCTGAGCTCAATTCCAAGATCCCGTCTTCTTCCATCCATTCGTTCATCTAACACTGCCCTGTCCGTCGGAGTCATCAGATTCTACCGCAGAGTCCTCGAGAACAAGTGACAGGAGCGATGATTTCCGCTCGGGATCATGTGACTGAGCGCAATCCTATTGCTGTCGGAGCCAGCAGAGCCCAGGGCAAGCGCGCTTGATGCAGAGCGATCGAGTGGCGTCTTGGCAAGACCCATTGCAATCCATCGAAAGTAGCAAGGCTTATTAAGCTCAGTCAAGGGGGCGTGAACGGGTTAGCGGCTGCCACAGATGATTACCACTGAAGACGTGTGACTTGGGGCTGCATCCAATCTGCGAAATAGAGTAATCTGACCATCGCTCGCTGTTACATGTCAAAACCTCACTTGCCAAATTGACCGGCTGGCGTTGCCTGTGAGCTCCAGTTAGCAGATCGTCTCCCCTCGCCTCTTGCGCATGTCAATCAATTGCAAAGTGCTCCACACCCACGTCGCGCACAGTCTCGATGACAGCGGGTGCGGTTGTATCGACCTGCCCGTGGCATTCATTAACATAGATGCTGACGTTGACCTGGATCGACATGCTACGGGACCGTGCTCGGCACGGTGTATGCAGTGCGTCAGTACTGGGTTGTTAAACATTGATCAAGACAATCTTGATCGTTTACAAGTATCTCCTCGGCTATGACGTTACCAGAAGAGTGTTAGGACCTGCCAGACAGTTTGCTGATGCCGGTGCCCTGGCTCACTATCTATTATATACGGTACGGTAGCTTGTGATGCCGTGAGTGATCGACGCATTGAAGTCAAGAACAAGCAAGGCGACTGTGTTGCTGACCGGTTGGCTGGGTCCTGTGATGAGAGACAGGACCACGTCCAAACACGGTTGTTGACAAAAGCCAACCAGCAAGCGACAGGCTATTCCCTCATCCAATCCTTATGTTGATTGACAACTGACCATCACTCGATATCTGCTTTGACATGCATTCGGTCTATGATACCGCATAATGTGACCTCAGCACTGCTGTCTCAACGCAGAACCATGCTCAGCGAATTGCCTATGAAATAGAATATGATGAACTGTTTCAGCTCACAAGCGTGTAAACTACCAACCCGAGACAATCATGTTTGGACGAGCCCGCCGCTTCCTATCACAGGAGCGCCTTGCTGCAGTGAGCATGGTCAGCGCACCGGACTGCCACTTGCGTTGGTTGGTCGTTGGCAGCATTTCCACCTCTCACTTGTCAACTCGCCACGCAGGTCTCGATACACAGCCAGCCAGGAGCTCTCCAAGAACCCCGCAGCGATGTCGCTGTCAACGACGTCATTCGCCAACACCGACCACCTGCTCACACTGCCGCAGGCGTCCGTCGTGCGGCCCACGTGGTTCTCCGCTCACAGCCAAGCGCTCGTGGCGCTCAAGGAAGTCAATCGCGTCCAAGTCGTGATCGCAGCGACGACACCCGGCCCACGAGACACGTACACTATCGAGACGTACCAAGCACTGGCGTCTAAGAACCACATCCCGACCAACCAGCAGCAGACCGAGGAGCTCCGCGTTCAGCAAGAACAACCGACGGTCTCCACCACCAGAAGCTACGACGACTTTGTCGAGCTGCGCCGCAAGATCTACCACCACACCCACGACGCGCATGTGTCGCAGTTGTGTCCATTCTGTGATGAGGTGGTGACCGAGCTCATCGGCTGCAACGCGACGCCGAACTTCGTCACGAAGCTGCTCATTGGCGACGCCAGGGTCGCCCAACGCCTGACCAAGTTCCTCGACTTCATGCTCAAGCTCACCAAGGGCTATAGCGCATCGAAGGGCGAGCGTCGGTGTTCGGGTCAGGTCGTGGTCCCACTGCTACTGTACAACTTCATCACGGGTCAGGAGCTAACTATGACGGCCGCGCTCGTGTGAGACTTGAGAAATGGTTGGTCCTCGCAGCTTTGCTGTATTAAAAGAAATAGATCTATTGATGAAGTCGATATTATAGATTCACTCCGGCAGCTATAAGCTCCGAACGCTTATGAAGGCGACACAGAGCATGGCTCACGTGAGCAACCGAGTTTGGATACGAAGGTAGTGTTACACCAAGAAAAGGCCGTCAACCCTCTTGCTTTCACTATGCCGCCACCATTTGGGATCAAGCCACACAGAGGCCACTGTTGAGAAGGGAACGCGAGAGTATACCATATTTATCTAGTTATTTGTCGCACTATCTTGAAATTTATGTTTCGAAGGCATTTCCCCCTCCTCCATATTCGTACCCCGCTTCCTCGTATCCCCCACCTCGTTCGGCAAGGTCAGCATCGACAAAATCTCGTTGCTCGCCAAGTTCCTCTTGATTCTCCGGCAACTGGAGCGCACTGCGAAAGACAGCAGCAGCGGGCTCTGCCGTTTCCACGGCAGCAGGGGCGGGCTCGTTCATGGTGCACAGAAGAAAACAAATGATGCCCCGCTACCAGGACGAACGCTCCAAGAGGATTGCGCTGGTGGTGGGCTGGCCTCCTCGTATAGTTGCTGGCACTTTGTCGTCACCCTCGGTGCTGCTTAACTCACGAGCAAGGAGAACGCTACCACTGAGTTCGTCGTCGGTATTTCATAGCATCAGCTCGTTTTTTGCGTATCTTTTTGATTTAGCTCTCTCGCACGTAAGCCAGCCTGTTGCGGCGCGACAACCTGGATGAACTTGAGCGCCGTGTGCCACGCCTTAGCGACCGACGCCTTCACTCCCGGCTTTTCGAGGTCGCCACGGGTCACCCAGCTGTGGTTCACATCCGGAAAATTAAGAACACTGCTGTGCTCGCTCGTCTCAGGTTTGTCGGACAGGATCTTGATCACACTGCCGTTCTCGCGCACGAACGGCGGGTCGTCGCTGGCTGCGAGCAACAGCTGAGGCACCGTGATGCGCTCCGCGAGCTTCTCCATGACGCCATCACCGTTCACAAGATTCTCAAGACATCACGATGGGCGGAAAGAGATGCTGCCCTCGATGACAGGCGTAGCGAGCGCAGACTGGTGCGCGCCGACCCAGCCGCCCGTACGAGACGAAGGTTTCACACTTGTATTCGCTCTGCAGATACACGATGACGCCCTGCTCGGAGCGACCGCCGTCCGGACCGAAGATGTCGGTGAACGTGAAGAGTCCGGCGCGCGCCTTGGCGGGACCAGCCTGGTAGAATGTCGCGAGGTGTGCTGCGGGCATGCGCGGTCTGCGAGCCTCGTGACGGGATTCCTACAGCCCAGCGACGTCGTCATGGACGGAGTTTAGATAGAGTACGTAGAGATACATAGTGTGGTGTTTCGAATATCAAGAAGGGGCTTTGCATTGATGCTGTTAAATTACTGTTGTTGCGTCTATCTCAACGAGTGAGCACAGCCTTACCACTGTATCATGACTTCCGTGAGCCTCTGTCGACGGTGCGCCAACGGCTCGTTCGACCCAGGTTGCGTGTCGTGAGCTGAACTGAGCTAGAGTCGACTGAGATCACAACCGCAGGCTCGGCTCGAGGCTGCTATAGTCGCTCGGATTGGGGTGCTAAGGCTAAGAGCTTCGCGTCGTTGATCACTCCTGCGTTTACTGTGCTTGCTCTTGCAGTCGGTAGTTGAATGAACTTTACGCGTCCTTGTTGGCGCCACTCTCTTGCAGGAACGTGCTCACGATCGCGCCGAACTTGGTGTGGCATTCGGGGGCTTCGGGCTCATCGGCGCCGAGCTGGCCCGCGTAACGCAGCAGCAGGTTCACGAACTTGGCGAGCACGTCCAGCTGGTAGCTCATGGCGCCGTTCCACGCACGGTTGAGCATGCGCGGGCGCTCCCAGCAGTGGGTCATGTACGCCGCGATCTGCTTGCACTGGGGACAGTGCTCGCCTTTGCCCACGCAGCTCTGGAGGTCGGCGCGCAGCTTCTTCAGGTCCGCGAGCGACCGCTTGACCGTGTAGTCGGCCGTGCGCTGCTCGAGCGAGCCATGCGTGTTGTTAGCGTCCATCGATAGGCCACCACCGATTCGCAGCAGCTGCAGGCTCGAGGTCGACACGAAGCTGTCCGTGGACGCAGGAGCCTCCTGAGCAGGTGGTGGTGGTGGTCGAAAGTAGACCTCGAGCGTCGCGGTCATCGCGTGCTTGGAGTCCACGACCGCGACGATGTCGGCGCTCGGCTCGGCGTGCTGTCGGTGCAGCAGCGGACGGTGCACCACGGCACGCGTGGCTGTCGATAGCGGCTGAAGCAGCATGGTTTAGAGTAGAAGCTGGTTGTCGGGAAGGCGTCTGAGTTGGAGCTGAAGCTGGAGCTAGGTAGATTCAAGAGTGACCTGCCCTGACTGGAGCACTTGCAGGCTTCACGTCGATCTCTCGCTTTGAGCTGATGAGGCTGTTGAGTGATGGATACGCTGCCGACATAGAGCGAGCGACAGTCTCGCTCTCTGAAGTGCAAGTCGCCCATCTAATCACTCGTACAGTCATTCAGGAAGGCAGTCACAAGACAACGAGCCAATCGCTCGCCGCCCACATGAGAGAAGATTCCCTCGCTCGCCTCTCTTGTCCACTTCGACCGACCACGTGCGCCGTTGACCAAGAGACAGAGAGGCAGAGGCTTTTCGAGCCATTGTGGACCGAGCGTCCAATCAGAAGATTAGATTAGCGCACGTCTACAGGACGGACGCCTCACGGCGATTCCGGTCCCATGTCGATCGTTGGCCAGTCACAAACCCAAGCCACTCCGTCTCATTTCTGTGCCCATGTGGTCAGGACGGACGAAATGTCGCGGGTCATCCATCCACTGGCGCACAAGGCAAGCGCGCGCGCGCAAGCGACCTGAGATCTGAGCCAACTGTTTGATTCGAACGAAATGGCTTGCGAAACCTTTTACTTCAGCTTTGCGCCGGTGCAGTTCGGCTCGTTCTGCGCTCCCAGCTGCAGAGCAGATGCGCGTCGTCTGTCGGGTGGGCCTTGTCACATGCGCAAAGGAGCCAAAGAGATGCGTATGCACGGGAAGTCTGCCGTTGACGACCTCTATAGAAAGAATGGAAAGCTGAGCGAATCCACTCGCTTGAAACGCCATCACCATCATTATCTTCACAAACACCTGCGCTCGTCCAGAAAAATGGTTCATGCGTTCTTCAGTCCTGAAGCTGAAGCAGTTTTGAATCTCCCTCTATCAGTCGATTGTGGGAAGAATGGCAAAGCGATGTGCGGTGGTGTCGCAGCCAATGAGTGTTGGTGCTAGCTTCAGTCTGAGTATTTGACCGGTTAGCATTTTGATGCGGTCAACGTTATGAAACTCGGTAATCAAAGATGTTTGGATGAGAAGGATTGTGGTGAATGAATGGCATCACTCGCGACGCCATTCACAAAGCCCTTGACCGTCCGTGCCAATCAACAACATGCTTGTACAGAATCATGAGATTGATATGCACAGCAAGTGAGCGATCATGGGGATGACTCACTCGGACCGTTTGCCATTCCAGTAGCGGCGACACACACAAGTGGATTCCATTGCGTGTAATAAATAGTCAACTTGGTGCCTGTAGAGTCTGCCTAGTTTAACTGACGAAACTTTTGCTATCTTCTCGTCTGCATCGCATCGCATTGGTTGGCGAGTGAAGGTTGAATTGAGGTCATCCATGCTTCGCGATTGGATGACACTACTCCATCTGGTACTTTGTCGTCCTCTACGTAGTTTCTCACTTGCTCTTGCGCTTGAAGCTACCGCCAGCTCCTCTCATCCGCGCCCAGTGATTGGACGAGAGAGCAGTTCCTAACAACTACTCTCGTTGACATTCGGTGTGCTCCCGCTCACCTATTACGACGCCGCCGAGAACCAACACAAACGCACTGAGAACCATAGGAACTGCTGAGCTTCCGCTACGAACGCTACAGTAATGCCCAGTAAGTGGCACGTGTATGCGTGCTCATGTCTCGAGCCATTTCCAATTGCACCGGCTTCCGCGCAGTCAGCCGCCGTCGCTTGCCAGCCACTCGCTCACAGTACCAACTGTATCTGATCTGCTTCAGTGTCCAACTGACTGTGTGCATCAGACGTCCATTTCCATTTGCTCAGTCGAGATGCCACTACCAAGTCTCTCTCGAGGCTCGTCGTCCCAACTGCAGGCGCTGACACCGGTGCCCATGGTGCCCGAGTGGGTCTCACAGCGTGGCCAGGTGATCGCGCGCCTCATAAAGATCGAGTGCGTGGACGTCAAGAGCGTGGTTGACAAGCGCGGCGACCGCAGCTACGTGGTCGAGATCTATGAATCCACGTCCAAGAACCGCATCCCGACGAACCGTAACACGCGCCGACTGCCGCTTTCACAGTCGCCAGCCATCTCAGCACCACAGATCCTGTCTGTAGCCTCGCTGGACAGCTCATGCAAGCCGACTGCGCACATCGAGCGCCAGTTCTCCGAGTTCGCCGCGCTGCGCAGCGAGGCGTACAACCATGCGCACATGGCGCACAGCATGGTCCCGTGTGAGTTCTGCAAAGGCGTGATCGACGAGATCGTATGGGGGAACAATCAACCAGGGAGTCTGCTCAAGCTGCTCGCGAACGAGGACAAGGTCGTGCGCCGACTCGCCAAGTCGGTCAACGCGTTCCTGGCGCTCGTCAAGAGCAATGGCGAAGGTGGACGACTGTGCACGGGCCAGGACAACGTGTCCCAAGTGCTCTACGACTTTCTCTTTACAGTCGAAGAACAGACGGCTGTGGAAGCCTCGCTGGCGACTAGGTAGCAGGACCCATTCACGACCACACCACCAGCATGCGGCCGCCGCAGATACTAAATTATTAGAAAGCCTTATAACCCGCGAACGAAGCCGACCAGCAAGGAGGACACGAACGACGGCAACTTTGTCGTATTGCACTCTTATCACTTGAACGTAAAAGATTTGAATTGAATTGTGTGTCCTAAGTCCTAAATATCTTGCTGTTACGGTTGTCTGCCGTGCTCATGAACACCCTCATAAATCAAAATTCTGCCGTAGCACTTGAAACTCAGCTAGTTTAAATAATCCCGAGCGAGACCTCGTAGTGCCGCTTGAGAAAGGCCTCGACCATCTCCATGACCTGGTCGTTCGCGAAACACAGTCGGTTATTCGCCTCCGACTCGCTCGTGAGACTCAGCACACCGTTGACAAACTTGGAGAGCAGCTCTTGGCGGCTCGCGGTCGTCTTGAGCAGCCGCTTGACCGTCCACGACTGGTTGTCGTCGTGCATGAGGTAGGCGCTGAGCGTCTGGCAGTGGACACACCTGGGTGCGTGCTGCTCCGCGACGACCTGGAGCGAATTCTTGAGCTCGCGGAAGTCGGCGAAGCGGTGCTCGACCTGGTAGTCCGGCTCGCGCTCGTTCAGCATAAAGTCGATGAGGTCTGAGCCCGAGATGCGCGCCGCCGCCGTCGGGTTGTACGCCGACTCAGACGAGCGCCGCTGGTGCTCGCTGCGGTGCAAGTATACGTCCACGACGTAGTAGCTCACGCCATCGCGCTTGACCTTCTTGGCGACTTCGAGGAACTCGATTCGGTTCAGCGTCGCGCTCCCAAAGCTGCCCGAGGACGCACCGGACTCGGACCGGAAGCGGTTGTGCAGATTGAGCGGCACGGGCGCTGACAAAGCGTGGAGGTCGACCGTGTCGCTGTCTTCCGAGTCGGAGCTCGAGTCTGATGATGTTGATTGCGGGGACGCGTCGGAGAGAAGCGTCGCAGTGCAGTCAACTGGCGTGAGGACGTCGGGGGACGTCGTGGGGGCGGAAGTAGCTATGGACGAGGGCGGCATGAAAGTGGCCGTGGGCTGTCGCTGGAACCGGAACTGCAGGCGGCTTACTGACTGCATGGCAAATTGAGGAATGAGAGAGAAACGTGGCGGGGCCGCGCTCAAGTGGGGGACTATTGCCGTTTGACGAAGCCATCAAAATGGCGAGATGGCTGCATTTGTGAGGAGCTCATGCACTCTATAATTGAGTTTATATGAGTCGTGGATGTAATTTTCATAAATAATCTTGCCTTTTGTATGTAAAGAGGTTTATATAAATAAAAAAGTATATTATTAGACTGTGCGACGAGTTGTTTGTGACAAACATTCATCTTTTTTAGGAGGAATGATTGCTGCGACACAATGTAGCATTCAAATTTTGTTCTGTGAAATGGTTCTACGAAATGTTGTTTCCAGTTAAAGGCTTGCCATCGGCTTGAGAAGGCTTGGGAGGGCTTGAGAAGGCTTGAGAAGGCGTGCGTGCAAATTAGAAGCTTTGCAATCGAGTAAGCCTCTTCGTACAGGAGAAGAATCCGCTGGACGACCTGCTCGAGATAATGGGACGCGCCAAACATACGCTGGACATCTGTATGTACTTGGTGACTCACGATCGTGTACGTACTGGCATGATCCGCTTTCTGACGTGTGTGCGAGCTTCATGCTAATCCTGTGGCGGTGTTTGCATGTTACTAGATTGCTGACTTAGTCAAGGATCTTCAGGTGCGTCTTGGTTCCGGGCTTCGATTTCTAACCGACCGAAGAGAAAGTGAGAAGTCGGTGCAG
>JAASGO010000795.1:0-14711 GCA_023334245.1 Globisporangium cederbergense | reverse complement strand
AGTGGTGAATGAAGCAACGTCGCTCTGCAATGCCGCATCACTGGCGCTGCCGACCTTGTAGTAGTA
Organism: Globisporangium cederbergense; assembly: GCA_023334245.1. Taxonomy (NCBI): domain Eukaryota; phylum Oomycota; class Peronosporomycetes; order Pythiales; family Pythiaceae; genus Globisporangium; species Globisporangium cederbergense. Next base: position 14,645 of record JAASGO010000795.1, on the reverse strand, counting down.
TTTGGTGTTGGGCGTCAAACCTGAGAGCGTTGCGTGGTTCTGGAAGAGTGAGTAGTCACCCTCCGAGTAGTACGACGCCCGGCTCACGGGCACATTCATGCGCACGAGGCTTGAGGTCGTGGGGCCGATCCAGACGGTGCTATCCACGACGTCATCGAAGGTCGCCCAGGACACCGACATGCCGGTGCCCGTGGGGGTACCAGCGTACGCCAAGTGGAGCTGCTGCGGCGCCTTGTTGACTCCTTTCTTGACGCGGCACGACTGGTTCGGCGTCAGGTCGCCTAGCTTAAACTGGTACGAGCAGAGCGCTGACGGGTGGCAGCCCAGCGGGATGAGCTTCCACGAGCAGACTTTGTCGTCCACTGCCGCGGCATTTGCGGTGCTGCTGCTGGCGCCGAGAGCGGCGAGCACCACAAGCGCGAGGGTCCCCAGGAGCTTCATTATTGAGACGTGGTATGCTACTGGTGGTTGATGTGCCTGGACGCGTGCAAATTGCCGAATGAGAAAGATTCAAGCAAGGCAAATGCCTGAGGTCCCAACCCGTCAGTCTTCGTGACATGGATGAGAGGTCCAATCGTGGAGGATGAGCGAAGGCGATCTCTTGAAGCTGGATCACCCAAACGCGAGCGAATACTCAGCATAAAATGGGAAGTCGAATCTAGTTCGTGTGACGAGCGTTCGAAATCGAAGTCCGTTATCAGCAAAGCTTGGCGGGCTGTCCTGTCGTCCGCGGCTTTGAAAGATTCAAGTTCGTTCGCTCATTCTCCTCTTGCTAATCCTGGCCTGTCGTGCAGGTCTCTCGAACGCGAACTATAGTGTCGAGCCATCACTTTTCACCTTGTTCAAGTGTCATCGAAGGTCTCCTTGGTGCCTCTCGAGCGCGAATTTAGAGCCATCACTTTCCTCGGAGGTCTCTTTGCCCGCTGTGAGAAATGGTTGAATGTGTTCAAGGGATCCACCGTTAATCAAAGATCGCCCGTGGCGATTAATCAAACCAGCTCTCCGCATTTGTGTGGCCATGCGTGCGCCAAATGGACTCGCCATCTGATCTCGGGAGAAAAAAGAATCCCACTCTCGTGACAGCTGGTTGAATCTCCACAAGTCTCAACATGAAGAAGCCCAAGAGAAAACCTACTTTGAAACAAATGATGTGTATTCCGATGGTGATACGGCCTCAACGCTATGCGTTCGACTCGTTGATGACCATGCCCTTGAGCTCGCGTAGGTACTCCTCGGGCACGCCCTGGCGCTGGAGTCTCCGCAGCGTGTCCAGTCGCACCTTCTCGGCCAAGATGCTCTCCTTCGTGCTCTTCTTCTTGAGGTACTTGGCGTCGTCGCTCTGCTCGAAGAGCTTGGCCTTCGTACGTCGCTGCGCGTTGCCGTCGATCTGCTCGCGGAGCACCTGGCCGTGCGCCATTTCGCGCTCTTTTGCGGCCTGGAGCGCCGCGCGCTGGTGCTGGAACTCCTGCTCGACGTGCTCCTGCGCGACCGCGTCCATGTGCAGGTCGATCTGGCGCTCACGAAGCAGCTGCTCGGCGTGGAAGGCCTCCTGACGCTTGCGGTCGCGCAGGATCGTTTGCGTGAGCGCCTCCTTGGCCTCGCGGTCGCGCTTCTCCTTGTTGCGCATGTTCTTCTCGGCTTCCTCGCTCGCCTTCTTGGCGCGGAACTCGTCCTGGATCGCCTGCTTGTCCTGCACTTTCTCCTGTTGCGCGCGGAGTTTGGCGATGCGCAGCTCCTTGGACTTGCGCATACGCTGTTCCTCTTTGATTTTCGCCTCTTCCTCGGCCGCTTTCTTGCGCAAGTAGGCCGCGACGGCCATCTCCTCTTGCTTCTCGCGCGCCACAGCGTCCTCTTTCATCTGCTTGATGCGCTCGTTCGTGTGCGCAACGTCCTTCATCATACCTTTCATGCGCTCGTGCTGTTGCTCGATCTTCCGCTTCTCCTCGACCTCGTACTGCTTGTACGTGCTGAGGATCTTCTGCGCCTCGATGGCCTTGGCTTCTTCTTCCCAGATCACCTTCTTCTGTCGCTCGGCGATCTGCTGCTCGAGCATCTGGCGCGCCTCGATGCGCTTCTCATGGGCCTCAGCCTCGCGCTCCTTGCGCACCTGGAACTCCGTCGCGCGCTCGCGCTCCATGATGCTATCGTGGAGGTGCTCGTAGTGCGTCTCCATGTTCTGACGCCCCTTTTTGTGCTCCTGGAGCTGGTCGCAGAGCTGATAACCTGAAGCCTGGAGCGCGAGCGACTGGATGCGCCGGATCGACGTCAGGTGCTGGTTGCGCAGCACGTCCTCACCCGTGAGTAACGCCTTCTTCTCGGCCTCGATCTCCATCTCAAGAGCCGACTGCTCACGGCGCGCGCGTACCGCGAGCTCCTTCTCCATCATCTTGCGCTTGCGCTCCTCAGACTCATGCCGCGTCGCCGAGAGCTGCTGCTCGTGCTCCTGCTTAAGGTGCTTGGCCGCGTCGTCCGTCAGAATCACCGCTCGGTTCTATACAGGAGACACGAAACGGGGATGGTCAGCAACCACACTTTGTAAGTCAACATGGCATAGCGGCATGTGTACCTTGATCCGCTCGATCTCCGAGACGCCCACGACTTTGGTGACGCCGGCGATGTCCTGCCCCGCCATGCGGTTCGCACTCGACCTCAGCTTCCCATTCGCACTCCCGCTGCTTTCCGTGCGCTTCTGCGGCCCTGTTGAGCTTGCATGCCGAGTAGACGCCATGCCTGTGTCGCCTGTGCGTGTACGAGCGCTCAGCGTAGCCCCTGAATTGTGTCCTTGCAAGCTTCGGTGTCTCCAGCGCACTCCGGCACAGGATGTCATGGGCATCGCCACCAAGGCAAATGTATCCATTTGTGACTTTGTGACGCTAAAAATAGCAATGAGCATGTCAAGAATAGCCTTCTTTTTGTACTTCTGAGCGACTTCGTTTCAAAAAGGATTCACGGATTCATCTCCGTTTCCGGACTATTTTTGCTGTCGTGACCTTCGAGCCAGCCCTATTGTTCAATGCTGATCAATGGAATCCCCTCGTTTAACTTGGCATTTGTATGAAACCGAAGAAGAGGGTCTATCCACTTTTGTACCTTTTTTAATAAAAGCTAGATCAATCACTTTCCTCTCGGTAATACAAACATCAAGTCAAACGAGGGGATTCCATTGATCAGCTCTAATATAGGTCATTTGTGTGTGCGGATTAAGTACGATTGCCACCGCCTGCCATTTTTATCTACTGGCACACCAGCAATTGCATCACGAGAGCCGAAGCGATTCACTAAGAAGCAATGGCGAACAACAAGGTGGGCGGCAAGCGCAAGAGGCAGCAGAGCCACAGCGAGCAGGACAAGTTCGCACACAAGAGTGGCGTGTTGCTGCAGCGCGAGGCCAAGAAGGTGCGCGTCTTCCTCGTGCGCAAGGTCGTGCAGCAGCTCAAGCAGTCACGCGGACAGCTCGAGGCTGCGCAGCGCGAGTACGGAGAGCTGCTCATTAAGCAGACTGGCGCTAATGATGACGCGAACCACAGTGAGGTGCTGAGCAAGAAGGACAAGCAAGTCAAGAAGCTGGAGACGACGGTGAACAAGCTCGAGAAGGAGCTCGAGGTGTTCAAGGCGCTGGACCTGAAGGCCGTGGTCGCGCGCGCGATGAACAAGACGGGACTCGAGAGGAAGCAGCAGGAGGAGCAGCAGAAGAAGCTTCAGCAGCAGCAGCAACTGAAGATGCAGAGTCGCTACGGTGGAGAGGCAGACTCGGATGATGATGATGAGTCGGACTTTGGTGGTGAACAACAGGTGGCGGACGAGAGCGGTGATGACGACGACGGCTTTGACTCGGAAGAATACGAGAACTCAAGAAGAGCTAATGACATTGCTGCTGTAGCTAGCGATGAGTTGGGATCCGAGAGCGAGTCGGAGAGTGAAGATGAGCAAGAGGAAGGCGCTCCAGAGCTTGTGCAAGCAGAGCCGATGGAGCAATCAAAGGAGTCCACAGACGTCCAGAAGGAGGAATCAGCTAAGAAGCCCTCGGCTGAGCCTACTCGCAACGACGCTGCTGCTGCTGGTGGTGATGAAGAGCAGGAAGCCAAGCCAGCAGAGGAGAACAAGGCGACTGGAGACGAGACCAAGACCCAGCAACATCAGAAGGCGAAAAACGTGGATTTGCAGATTCAAAACACACTCATCGACCGCATCCTCGCGCACAACCAGATGAAGCCGCTCTTGGAAGCGATCGAGAAAGTGTACGTCCTAATGTTCCTCCATTTCTCTCTCACCTGTTGTCCTTGTTATGTCTAAATGAAAAGCTAATGTCCTGACTCTCCTAAATCAACGGCAGCATCGAGAAGGACGAGCGCGAGGCCGAGAAGAAGCTGCGCAAGCAGGAGAAGAAGGCGCTCAAGCGTGACCGCAACGAAGTGCTGATCGGCGGTCGCAGCTCGGCTGCGCCCACGTCACTCTTCCTGGGCTCGCTCTCGGGTCGCGGTGGCGTGATCGACGACGACATGGACGGTGGCGACGGCTTTGGCTTGTCGTCGTCGTACATGGACGGCGCCGAGGACGACATCGCCGAGTTTTTGGGTGAGAAGAAGAAGAAGAACCGCATGGGTCAGAACGCCCGTCGTCAGAAGGCGATCCGCCTTGAAGAGGCCGCGAAGCGCAAGCAGGACCGCGAGAACGGCATTTTCCGGCCTTTCGGTCCTCGCAAGGATGACACTGTGAGCAAGTACGGCCCCTCGGAGCGACCAAAGAAGAAGAAACCGGTCGCCGAGGTGCAGAACTCCAAGGGCAAGGTCAGCGCTAGAGGCAAGCCCGAGAGAGGGGGAGAGAGAAGCGACCCGCGACGAGGCGAGCGTGGTGCTCCAGCTCGTGCTTCTGCTGGCACTGGCCGCGAGCGCGAACGTGGCGCTCCAACATCCGTCTCAAGTTCGTCCAGACCAGCGCCGTTCAACGCGCCGCCTCAGGTGGACGTGTCCCATCCGTCATGGATCGCCAAGCAGAAGCTCAAGGAGAAGGAGAAGGCGTCGATCACGGCGTTCAGCGGCAAGAAGATCACCTTTGGCGACGATTAGAGCGATTAGAAGTGAGGAGTCCAAGGCGATTGCGTGGATGTTGGAGGCGGAGTTTGCAAGAGGGTAAATAGGAATAGAGAGCATTTGTGTTGGTATGGACTCGAATGTGTGAGGGTTTATTCGCTTCTGAGACTCTACCGATGGCCTCAATCGATGCCTGCGATGCGAATTCAACGCGATGTAGCGTGGTACAGCTCGCGTGATGCGGTTGGAAGGCAAACGTGAGCCACAGGCCGCCAAACTGATTGGAGATCTGATTGAAGCGGTTCGAAAGCAGTCACTTCAAGAAAGTAAAGAGGTTAATTCCCACCTCGAATTTTTATTGTCACCTTCAATTTACATTCCGGTGCAATCAGATCGCACCTACTTTCTTATTGATTCCACTTGGTGGCACACTTATGCCCCACCAAATGCTGTATCTGCTGTATTCACATTTCTCAAGCGAAGCCATCAACACAACTCCAGTGATGACTACCACCAACAGGAATCCAGCGCCACCAGACTTCACGCAATAGCTTCCCTTGACTCTCTCTCTCATTCTCCAATCCGCCACCTCCCGCACACAAGAGCTCTTCACAAGCAGCAGCAGCAGCCATGTTCAGCGTCAAGCAGCTCCAAGCATTTGCACTACACGAGCGACATGTTTGGCAAAATCGGCTTTGGCGTCGGCCTCCACTGTCTCGACAACAGACGGGAAGGCACCAAGGGCAACGAGTTTGTCAAGGTTTTCACCACATCGATGCATGTCATCTTCTTCTGCTCTCTGCAACCAAAATGGCTTTGGAAGCTAGCGAGATTCCTGGATATCGGCACGGAGAAGCAGAACAAGACAAGCTGAGAGGTGATCGACAAGTTCATCTTCCACATCGTTAACGATTCGATCGCCAAGAAGGAGAAAGACTCATCACTCAATACATCGGATGATGCGCTTCCGCCACCGAAGGACCTCATCTTGCTCTTCCTCAGCAGCACGATCAAGGAGGATGAAAACCTCAAGGGTGCAGCCTTCGACTCGGAGATGCACCTCGTCCATAACACGGTCGTGAATTTCATTTTGCGGACAAAGACACGACGTCGCACAGCATGCTGTACTTCATCGTTATGATGAATCGGTACCCAGCAGTACTCGCCAAGATCTGCGAGGAGCTCCAGAAAAAACTACCGCGATCTCCAACCGGCGAATTCGAAATACCCTCGATGGACGACCTACCTCACCTACCTACCTCAAAGCAGCGATCCGCGAGAAACTCCGACTGAACCCTGCGGTGCCTCTCATCGGATAACAGGCAAAAGAGGACGTGGTACTCTGCGATGACACCTTCTTGGCGAAAGGAGTTCGTGCCAGTCTATCGATCCACTCCGCCGATCGTATCGAATCCGTCTGGAGAGAAGACGCACTCGAGTTCAAGTCTGAGCGCTGGATTGACTCAGAGACGGGAAAGCTGCTGGTGATCTCCCTGTTCAAGTTCATGGCGTTTATTGGAGGGTGCTGCAACTGCGCCGGCATGAAGTTCGTGATGATGGAGATGAAGTGCGCGCTCACGGTCATCCTCAGCAAGTTCGACTTCCAGACAACCGAGGATCCATGGAAAATCACATACGAGACGGCGCTGCTGATGGCCGTGAAAGGTCCGTTAATAAGATCTCGTCCCCGGCTGATGGTGATCTCAGTGCTCCAGTACAACCAGCGTGATCATGATGTGATGATGGTGCGTGTGTCGAGGTACTGGCAGGCAACCACGAAGCAAAGCTGCTGTGCCAGGGATTCTAGAAATCGGTTTGTCTCAACTGGTAAGAAAAAGGGACATGGTTTATGTGTAGAAGAGAACGTCGTTGTTAACCGTGTCTTCTCCTCAACAGTTTATAGGGGAATTGCTTGCTCTAGTTGCGGAACATCTGTGCGACCTGGTGCGCAAGGCTCGTGTCCGAGGGCGCGCACTGGCGGCGCAGCTCCGGGATCTCCTTCTTGATAATGTTCTCGATTGCGTCCAGCTCGGCCGCCTTGAGCTTTGGCAGTGCGCTGAAGCCCAGCGTGTGGACCGACACCTGGATGCTCGGCAGCACGCGCTTCCAGAGCGCGAGCACGTACTCGTCACCCTCAGCCAGCTGCCGGCCGTACAGGCGGCGGAACTGGTCACTCAAAGCGTCCTCGGTCAGCAGGTCCTTCTCCAGCTGGCTCAGCACCGACGTGTTGTTCCACAGGAGCCCAGCGGACACGAGCACCGAGAGGATTGAGACGCCGGCAGCGAACTCAATGGGTGCGCCGCTAAACAGAGCGGAGGCTGCAAGCGCGTTGCCGCCGACCAAGGTGGACGCCACAAGCGCCGCGCGACGCCACTTCTCGCTGCTGTAGCGCGCACGGATGTCCTCGAAGATGCGAGCATGCATCTGCAGCATGCGCGACGAGTCGTACAGGTTCGTGATGAGGTTGTCCACGCGGCGCTCTGGAGCGCGCACGACCTCGCTCACCACTTCCTCGCGCATGGCGTCCAAGTCCCGCAGCGACGCGCCCAAGCCACTCTCGGTCTGCAGCTGACCCTTCTCATTCTGCTTCACGGGCACGCACATCGTGTAGATGCGCGGCAGGTCCTTGAGCGGGATCACCTTGGACAGGTTCCAGCAGAGCGAGCCGTACGCGCGCGCAAAGTCGTGAATCTTGCGGAACTGGTCCACCTTGTTGAGCACGATGTGCAGCTTGTGGTCCATGCCCACGAGCGAGCTCGTGAGGATCGAGAGCGTCTCGCCCGTCGTACCTGGCTTGTCCGGGTCGAAGAACAGCAGGATCACGTCCGCGCGCTCGGCGTACCAGCGCACGACCTCGGGGAACTCGTAGCCACGGTCCGAGCTGTCGCCGTTGCCGCGGTACGTCAGCGACGTAGGCGAGCCCGACGAGCCGCGCAGCGACGGTGGCACACTGTAGTAGCTATTCGTGTGCACGCTCTTGGGGCTGTCGATCATGCCCGGGCTGTCTACGAGCATGAAGTTGGCGTTGATGCCCTTGCGCACCTTGAGCTGCGTGCGCTGCACGAGCGCCGGGCCGTAGCTGCGCAGCCCCGAGAAGCCCAGGTCCGGGTCGCCCACGAGCGCGGGGCCGTCTTGATCGATGTCCTGGCTACCGGGCGCGATGATCGTGAAGCCGTCGTCCGTGGGCGCCACGCCCGTGCTCTGCACCTCACGCTGCAGGAGGTAGTTGATGAACGTCGACTTGCCGGACGAGTGGTTGCCCAACAGGAACACGAACGGCAGCGAAGGCAGCTTCTCTTCCTTGTGCTTGCGGTCCAGCGGGCCCAGAATGCGCTCGTTCAGCGGCAGCAGCACCTTGGACTCCAGCTGGCTCGTCTTCTGCATCAGCTTCAGCCACTTCTCATCCTTCAACGCGAGCGTCGAGTCCTGGATCATCTCAGACGTCGTGGACGCTAGCGCGGCGCCGCCGACGCGCAATATGGGCGTGGCAGTAGCATGGCGCGCACGTAGCAGTGCGTTTGTGGACGTCAGCGTAACGGCTGCTGTCGCGCGGCGGCGGCGCAGCATGGCGCTCGCCATCGTCATCGCCATTCTCTCTGCTTCCTCTCCTTCCCTCAATCGATCAATTGGCTGAAACACTCAAAACGGCGCTTTGAGAGGATACTTGGAGTTTGTATGCTTTTCGATCGTGTTTCGTTGCAGCAGCGAGGCAGGAACCCAGAGCGAAATGGGTTTTTTAAAGCGCAAAAATCATACAAATGTCAAGTCAAGAGTTCCCTCACATGTGGAAAACGCAGCTCGGCCAATCAAGAAGCGCTCGAAAATGAAGGCTGTCCACAGAATGCTTTCCCCTTTTCGTAAACTCCTGCTGTTTGGTGGCGAAAAAACGCGTAACTCGCTGTCGTCGAGAATAAACATAGAGCTGAATTTGCTGCGTAAATTTGGTGTTTGTATGTTGGAGTTCCAGAAATAAACACAGCACTCTGACAACAGCAAGACCCGATACAAAAATCCCATTCCTCATTGTTTTAGCAGCTCTCATGGTAGTTTTTGCTCTCACTCCTCATTACTTTATCTAAATCGCCATCATAAATCCAGTTTCTAAAGCGTTCTTACAAATACAAATGAGATTACTCTGCACTTTTATTTCCAATCGCAAAACAAAATTTACCCAATTCTCTATTTCGAAGTGCTAAATCAAAAATAGTTGAGTTTATACTACAAAAATAAAAAGGAAAAATCGTCATAATGACTCCTTTGGAAAACAATTCAAAATCATGCTAATGTTCGTAATGATGCTTGGTTTTTCGGAAATAAGTGAGTGTTGCGGTATCTCCGGATGGATTAACTCAGTGTTTGTATGGCGTAACCATCCGGGTATAGCGGCGACCGATTTAATTGGCGAAAATTGGATTTAACTTTAGGTTACACTCATATATGTATATGATAAAGAACTTCAGAATTGGGGGTACTTATGACGTCTGTCTGACTATCCAAAGGGTTGTGCACCATCACCCTTGGAAAGTTCCTCTGGCGGTCAAGTGTCAACACAGTGAGCAGCGCATTGCGTCATTGCCTCATTGCCCGCGAAGGACACACACACATACATACGCAGGAAGAGCCCGAGACGACGCGATGGAACTGAAGGAGCTGTTGGCGAAGCTTGTGCGCCGCGAGCACCTGAGCGATGCGGAAGCGACAGTCGCGATCCAGCTGATTGCGTCCGAGGCGTCAACGGAGAACCCCGTGGGCGTGGGCGTGCTGCTGGCGCTCCTCGCCGCCAAGGGCGAGACCGCCGCTGAAGTAGCCGCCTTCGCCAAGTACATGCGCGAGCAGTCCATCCACGTAACAGTCGAGGTGCGCATGTGTCTGCTTTACCAGTGTCATGAGGGTGGCTTTGATTTGGTCAGATGGGGATGAGTGGTGCTGACGACGTGTCTCCCGTTGTGATGCAAATTCGGAATTCGGTGGAAGCAGTCACAGCGTCCAACGCTGGACATCGTCGGTACAGGCGGCGACGGTGCCAACACTGTCAACCTCTCGACGGCCGCGGCTGTGCTCGCCGCTGCGTGCGGTGCACTGGTCGCCAAGCACGGCAACCGCTCGGTCTCTAGCAGGTACGGTTCAAATGCGAGTTCATTCGTATCGTATGGAATGTGTACTCATGCGTATATGCATGGTGCTTTATGTACTAGATCTGGCTCGGCAGATGTGCTTGAGGAGCTCGGCGTCCCAATGCTCAAGCCGCAGGGGATTGCGCCATGCATCGCAGAAGCCAACATCGCGTTCATGTACGCGCCGCACTTCCACCCGGCGATGCGCTTCGTGTCGCCAATCCGTAAGGCGATCGGCATCCGTAGTGTGTTCAACGTGCTCGGCCCACTGCTCAACCCTGCTGGCTGCAAGCGCATCGTCATTGGCGTCTACACGCCGGACCTCCTGCAGGTCTTTGGCGAAGTGTTCGTATCTCTGGGCGTTGAGCACGGACTCGTCGTGCACTGCGCGGGGCTCGACGAGCTCAACTCGCTCGGCGTTGCCGACGTGGTCGAAGTGAAGCAGGGTGAGCCGCTGCGGAGATACGCAATCGCGCCAGAGGAGATCGGTATCCCTGCAAGCTCATTGGAGGACTTGAAGGGCGGCGACGCGACGGAGAACGCAGCGATCCTGCGCACAGTGTTCGCCGGTGGAGCTGGTAGCGACAACGCGGTCGGCGACACGATCGCGTACAACGCTGGCGCAGGGCTCTATGTGTACGGCCTCGCGGACAGTATCAAGAGCGGCTACGAGATCGCCAAGGCCAAGCTCGCGTCCGGAGAGGCGCTCGCGACGCTGGACAAGTGGGCCGCGACGGCTCAGGCGCTCCACAAGCAGGAGTAGTTGGGAGCGAATGATTAGGTAGAGAATGAATGATTGAATGGAACAGCAGGTAGATAGATGTGGATGGTGTCAGAAGGATTTGTTAGGCTCACTGCTGCGATAAAGCCAGAAATACCCACTCATCCACGTCGTCCCACAGAAATAAATAGCAGTGTGGGTTGTCTGTTAGTCTCTCAGAGGTGCTCATTGCGTTGTGAGAGGGGCATGTGCAAGCTGTAGAGTGGCGGAAAACATGGGCTCAAGTTCCGACCACGAAGCGACTGAGCAGCAGCAGTTCTCAGTTGTCACCATGAGCTCTGACACACTGACCGAGAGCCAGTATGCGCAGCAGCTCGTGCAGACGTACTTTCGCATGCTCACGGTCGGCTGCAATGACCAAAGCCACGTTTCAAGCGCGTCGGAGATTTCAACTTCATCCTCTGTGGCGAGATGCTCGAACGCGTACTGCAAGTCCAACAGCAGCAGCAATAGCAAGGTGATACACGGGGTTTCCCCGACAGACGCGGCGATCCTGAGCGTCTACCTGGCCACGCAGGCTCCGATGCCGCTCTGCATCCCAATCGTCAGCTATTTCCCAGTACCGCAGCAGCAAGAAGCTCGGCCAGAGACGGATGATGACCAAGAAGGACAAGGACATAGTCCAGATCACACCAGCTCCACGCCGCGCAGACGGCTCTCGAGCGCAGTCGAGCTCGATCTCGCCTTCAACATCAGCAGCCACGACAAATTGGAAATTCGGCGACCTCTCGACGGCCGGAGACTCAGTCTCCCGAAGCAGAAGCTGTTGGACGCCATCACGAAGAGCTTTCCCGGGATCGCGCACCGCAAGCAACGCGAAGTCGATCTCAGCACCAACAACCGTTCTTCGGAGGCTGGGCGATAGGAGAAACAAAAGGGGATTCTTTTTTTATGAATTCATGCAAGGCATTCATACACAACAGCACACCAAGCCTTTCTCTTCAGGGCAAAACCTAGAGCGCTGTTGATTTCCTTCCAGCTTGAGCGTGGGGCTTTCGTTCGTGCATTGCGCAATGGTAAGTAGTAGTCTACAAATTCTTGTTCTTCATGTTTGCTGGCAGGTCGAGCGGCTACCTGGATGGAAGGCATGTTGCTGCTGCTCGCCACGCAAATTGACAAATAGGGAAAGAGGAGGGTGGCTGGTGTTTAAATGCCCTGCACAGGCATCTCAGCGACGTCAGGCATCTCCTGCACCACTGGAGCCGTTCCAGCACCCTGGAGAGGCTGTGGGTGCCACGCAGGCACGAGCGACAGTAGGAAGCCCACGAAGAAGTATTTGACGTCTTGGACGAATCCCCGGTCCGACGAAATGCGCAACACGTGTGTGAAGTCCAGTCGCGCAAGACCAGCTGCGACTGCGTTGAGACGAGCAACTCCGGTGTTTGCGTTCGCATTGTTGTTGTTGGTGTCTGCTGCAGGATTTTCGTTCGCGTTTGCATCTGGAGCAGGGGCGTAGTGGCGCTTGTACACTTCGTACACCTTGGCCAGGATCCCGGTCAAGTGCCTGCGAAACGACGAAGATGTCATCAAAAGAGAGGGTTAGTTGGGAGAGCTTCAACATCTCGCACGACATAGAGTCTAGTACGTACAAGTAGGAGATGAAGGACAGCAGCGCCAGCATTAGCACACGGTCGTTCGGAGTGTCTTGTCCGATGATGAAGAGCATGAACGCCATCTTCATCGCCAGGCGGATGTCGAAAAGCGGCAAGATCTCGCGCGCGATTTGGACAACCAGCCCATCTTGGCGTGGTGCCGCGGCCGCAGCAACAGGCGCAGGCGCAGGCGCGGTCACTGGGTGGTGCGCATGAGGGAAGCCTGCACCGACTGCGGCGGCCGGACCAACTGGATGGACGCCCGGGTGGTGGATGCCGTGGTGCATGGCGTTGTACATCTGCGGGTGGTGCATCCCATAGTAGTGTCCGAACTGAGCGTACTGAGCAAACTGGTGGTGTTGTGCTTGTGTAGCAGCGGCGGCGGCGGCGGCGCCATTGTTGCTGATAGGAGCTCCAGGTTGACCGTGCTGTTGCTGGTGCGCGATGGCGCCGGTTTGCCGGTAGTGGGTCTGCAGGTACTGCAGGTACTGGATTTGCGACAAAATCATCGCCTGCTGGTGCATCAGCATCCCTTGCGTGAACAGATCCTGGTGCTGCTGCTGTGGAGCATGAGACGTCGTTGCTGGCGCCACTGCTGCGGTGTGTGGCACTTGGTGAACAGGAAGCTGTCCAAACGCTGGGAACGTGAAATGGGCAGCTGGCGGTTGCTGTTGAGTACCATGCGCAGCCGACTGCCCACCACTGATGTCAAGCGCAGGAGGAGCAGCAACGGGGTTACTTGGTGTCGGTCGTGGCGAATCAATTCCCGCGCGGTCGCTGCTCGAAATGTCCGATGAAATGTGGTTCAACGTCCGTGCCACTGAAGCCGGTGCCGCCACCACCGCAGCGCTGTTTTCGCTCTGTTGGGTTGTGATGGTCGGCTTGGCGCTCGCCGATGGGGTGCTCGGCCCGCTTCGTGGAGGCACCGACGTCACGAGTAAATGGAAGACGACTGCGGTCGCTTCTTCCGCGCACTCCTCGCTCTGCACCTGGTTCTGCATTCAGTTGCACATAACGGCACACATCAAATGAGCTATATGCGCATACACGACAGATATCCACATATGCACACACTGGGCAGCAAAAGCATGCATATCGGAAAGCGTGTGCGTACCACGTTGAGAATTTTCTGGAGCGGGTCGCCGTCGGCGCAGATCTTGCCGCCGAAGATGAGCTTCTGGTGTGCTGGGAGCGGGTTCCCCGGGAACTGCTCGTGCACGAGTGTCTTGAGTTGCTTGACCAGCGTCGTCTCCTCCACGATGAACTGCTGCAGCTCCGCCGGCGCGTACACATTCTTGACCACGATCTTGACTTCGCGCGCCATGCTCTTCTTCTTCCACGTGGCGCGTGCGTGTGCGTCTTCTTCTTGCTTCCTGTCTGTCCGTATCGGTTATGTGAGCGAGTCTGTGGGGAAAGAGAAAAAAGGAAACGCAAACCATAACGTCGTATTGTACCATAATGCGTACACAGCCTGTACCGACATGGCTGACTTGGCAATTGTATGATTTAGCCGACGTCTACCGTACTCGCCTCTCTACAAGGCACACTCGAGTCATCCAACGACATTCGTCCAATGTAATTGTATACGGATCCACGACATTTTGCGACGATAAGAAATGTGAGCCCTAGACGATACAAATCCGACACATCCAATAGTAAAAGACCTGAAAACGTGACACAAAGTCCTAGTGACAGAACCGAGGAGAGTACCCCAGATTCTCTATACAAGAGACATCTACCTGAAGTTTCCTCAAAATTTATCCTCTTCTTCTCTTGTTCGTTGTATACTATACACAGAACAAATACAACATCAAAATTCGAGCTTTCTTGACGAGCATCCCAGTATTTGTATACCATACTTTGTGAAAGTCAAGAAGCAAAAACGTAGTACTTCGTTTGCAGGAAGTTTCCTCTCCTCGTTCTCATCTTGAATTTTCCGCTTTTTCCTCCAAAATTTAGGATCCTATAATATAGCATATATTCGCGAAAGCAGGTTAGTCATTTTCGAGCTCTTTTCGAGCGAAACGCTAATAAAAAAGTTAGTCACTTGAATAGTGGCCCCTGATCCAAACTCTCGACGTAGAGTGTGGTCTCCTTTGTAAAAGCACTCGCCTTCACTCTTTACTCT
>JAASGO010000794.1:0-14726 GCA_023334245.1 Globisporangium cederbergense | reverse complement strand
CGCTCTGCAGGAACTGGTCCACGAGCACATAGAGCGGTAGGAGCTGCTGCTGTTCTTGTTGCTGCTCAGGAGCTCCCAAGTCCTGCGGTGGCGGCTGGAGCTGCTCAGACGTCCTGGTCTTCATTTGCTGCTGCTGCTGCTGCTTGACGAATAAGACGACCGCGAGCGCATCGAGGAACTCCGAGTGCACGAGCAGTGTGTCGCTGAAGAATGGGTCCACCGCTGGCTGAACATGCTTGCTGTTGTTGGCAGGCTGCTGCTGTTGTGAGTCGTCTTCGCTCTGCGCGGGCAACTGAGACGACGACGGCGCAGAGAACACTTGCTCCAGGGCTCGGAGCGCATCTCGAAGCTTGAAATCCACCGCAAAGAACTCGATTCGCTCCGTAGTGTCCACGTGACGGAGCATCCGCAGCAGCGAGCGGATGGACACGGCGTGCGGGTCCACACACTTCGTAGTGGCATCCTCCTCTCCGTTGTCGTCCTCAGTTGGCTCGCCTTGATTGCCACCACAGCCACTCGCCTCTCCGCACTCGCAAAAGAGCTTGTAGAGCAGCACGCGGTGCTTCTTGAAGATGACCTGCGTCTCTTTGGCATGCAGTTGGTTGTGTAGCTCGCCCAGCCAACTCTCAGAGGAAGACGAGGACATCCGCTGCAAGTCCAGCCGCGCGCGCGCCATCTGCTCGTACAAGTCCGCGAACGCCTCGGCGAGCGAGAAGTGAGTGTTCGTGTCCTCTTCTCCACACTCCTGCTGCCCAGCGGTAGTGCGCTGCCAGTGCGCGATGCGGATGAGCAGCTCGACGAACTCGCGGTAGAGTAGTAGCTGGTCGTGCGGCACGACGCTGGCGGCGCAGCTGGAGTCGTCCTTTGGCAGCGTGTTCTTGAGCCGCAAGCGTTCTAAGAGCGCGGGCAAGTCCTCTGCGCTGTTGTCGTTGCTGCTGTTGCTAATAGTGTCCTCCTTAGTGCGACAGCTGGTACTGCTGGTGTCCTCTTCAGTGGACACTAAGTCTGGCTTCATGACGATGGCTGGCACTTTCACGCTCTGACGCTGTGCAGAGCGAATGTCCTCCACGAGCTGCTCCAAGTGTCCACTGTTGATGTGGACACCGCACTCGGCGAGCAGTTTCCGGCTCTCGAACGTCTCCATCAGGAAAACGCTTTCGTGATTCTCGTCAGACGGGACAGTAGCACCAGCATTAGCACCATTGCCCCCTTTCATGTAGTGGCGGTAGAGCGCGCGCAGCTCCGTGTTGAGCCGCAGCGCCGCGTTTTCGATCGCCTTGCGCGCCTTGTCGCGTCCACTCGCAGGCAGCAGCGCGTCAATATAGAGCAAGAGGCGTGCGGCAGAAGACGAGGATGATGAGGTCCCACCACCTGAGCCACTCTGTACTGTTGCTGTCGTCCCAGCCGCAGCCTCCATAGACTTTGCCGCGTCACCCTCGACGCACCGGTCGTCTCGGAATACACCACAAAAGACACGTCCGTCCTCGTAGAAGAGCGTGCCACGCCCCTCCTTGACGTTCGACCGCCACTCGCCCTCGTAGCGCGCGCCGTTGGCGTAGAAGAAGACACCGAGGCCGTGGCGCAGGCCGCTTTCGAATTCGCCCTCGTAGTAGTTCTTCTCCTTTTGGCGCGTATGCAGCCACACGTGACGCCCGAAGCCGTGCTGGCGGTCGTCCAGCCACTGGCCCTCGTACACCTCATTCAGCTGGTGCTGATGGTGATGGTGATCAGTGGACGACGGACCCATCCACCGCATGACGCCAAAGCCGCACTTGCGGTCGTCCTTCCATCCACCCACGTACAGATTGCCGCTGGCGTACCGCATGGAGCCCTGTCCCTCGCGCTTGCCGCGCACGAACTGTCCCTCGTAGCGCACGTCGCGAATGTCGTCGTACACGAGGACGCCGTGGCCGTGGGGCTGTCCGTCGACCCACTGGCCGTCGTAGCGCGCGTTGCTCTGCGCTGGGATGTTGGCTTGGCTGTCTCCATCGGTGTCGTCCTGCGGATAATGCTGGAAGGTGAAGTGCAGCGGCGCGTCCATGGACTGAGGCGGCGGCAGCATCTCCATGGACTCGGTATTCAGGAGCTCAACGTCCCCAGCGTCCTCACCATCACCACCACCACCACCATCGCTTGAGAGACTTGGGACGCCCAAGTGGCCCGTAACGAATACGCCGTGGCCGTGGCGCTTGCCCGCGACGATATCCCCGCTGAACGAGCTGCCGTTGGGCCACGTGTACACGCCCTGGCCGCGCATCTCGTTGAACACGAAGTCGCCCTCGAACACGACGCCGCTGCTCCACTCGATGCGGCCGCGGCCGTGCATGCGGCCTAAATACAGGTCTCCACTGTAGACAAAGCCCGTGCGGAAGGCCAGACAGCCGCGGCCGTGGTACACAGGCACGTCGCAGTGCGGCACCCGCAACGTCCCGCCCTCGTAGCTGCTCACGACGTTCGCCAGGATGCGCGGGTCCAGCGGCGGCAGCTGCGTTGTTGGCACGGCTACGGCTAGTACTACTGGGCTGGACACGTGTGTATCTGGTGCATCATTGCTGTTGACATTGGCGTCGGCTGCTGCTGTTGCATCGCTGCTGATCTCGTAGTTCTCCATGGCGAATGTGACTGTGGGAAGGAGCCGCCGCATCGAAAAGATGTAGCCATTTTTGGCTGCAAGGTGCAACGCACTTGGCGGCATTAATATTCAACAAATATATTCAAGTATAAAATAAAATCATTTCATAGATCGAATATATATTTGCAAATCAAACTCAGTATTTTCTGTACTTGAAGAAGATATTTTTTATATTATTTTATATGGATCATCTTCTCTTGAAAGTAGATTCGAGACCAATTTTGCCACTTGTTCTCGGTGTCCAAAAAGAAAAGAAGAGCTCATGACGACGAAAGCGGACGATGGTGACGGGAGTGTCGCGCCTGCCCCGATGGCCTCAACAGCAGCAGCAACTACTTCTGCTGCTGCTGTGGATGCGAACGCAGTGAATACTCCTGCTGCAGACGCACCATCCGAGCGCTTCACGATGTCACCCCTGTCGCTTGTGCACAGACGCAGCAAGAGCAACCCGACGCCTTCGACCATGACGACGACAACAACGGCCACGAAGCTCGCGATGCTGCCCAACCTCTTCCTCACCGCCACCGACGACAATGTCAGTGTGGGCCCTTTGGAGCCCAATGCCGCCACATCATCATCAGCCGCCAGCAGCAGTGGGCTGCCGTCGCCCAGCAGTGAGAAGGGTGAGAGGACGGTCTCCAACAGCAGTCACAGCGGCAGCAACAACGGCAGCCCCACGAGCACGAGCACAACCGGTACAACAACGGCAGCCTCTGGCACTCGATCGACTGCGCTTTCTCCGCTGGCCATGCAGCGTATGCAGCGCCTGCTCAACCTGCGTGTGCAGACCGACTTCTCCGCACCGCCACCATCAACAGCAGCCTCGTCGCCGCGCGCGCGCCCAAAATCCCCACTGCACTCGAACGACTCGAAGACTAGCGCCGTGGATGCAGGCGACGACTCGGTCCTGTTGCTATTGCAGCGCGATGGCAACCAGAAGCCCAACGCTGTCGCTGGCATGGGTGGCCAGCCGCACACGTTCCGGCTGGCGGACTTCTTCTACAAGGAGATCTTCGGCGTGCACGACATCAAGCAGACGGACGAGATGCACCAGGAGCGCGTTCAAAATTTCCTCGTCGTGCCCTACAACATCGAGCAGATGTTCCTCTTCGGCGTCTTTTTGGCGCTCGACAGCTTTCTGTACGTGTTCACGTACCTGCCGCTGCGCATCTTGTTTGCCTGTGGCTGCGCCGTGACGTCGTCCTTCCACACGCGCGTCTTCCGCCGCACGCACTTCTACGATCTCATGGTCGCTGTCATCATCTTCGTTGCCACCTTCGTGCTCTGGCGCGTTGACATGTCGCGCGTCTACCACGCGATCCGCGGCCAGGCCATGATCAAGCTTTACGTACTCTTCACCATGATCGAGGTGCTGTCTTGCGTGATTGGCTACTGGCTAGCTGTGGGGTGGTGTCGTCTTGATGTGGATATGTAGTGTTGACCCTGGCTGACTTACTCTGTTGGACTATTGTGACTATGCTCTACTGCCAGATCTTCGACCGGCTCTTCTCGTCGCTTGGCCAGGATATCCTCGACTCGCTCTACTACACAGCCAAGTACCAGCCGCGCCGCGTCGGCCGCATGTTCCTCGACTTTGCTGTCGCGATCATCTACGTCGATATCCTCTTTCACCCTTCGATGGCTGCTTTGCATTGAATTCTGCATACTGCCTTTGAAACTGTGTGTGGTTCTCCTTGACTGCTTCGCACTGCTGCACTCGCTGCTGCTCTTCGCGCAGGTCGTGACGATCAACGTGGCGATCAACTCGAGCAACACATCGCTGCTCACGCTGCTCATCTCCAACAACTTTGCCGAGCTCAAGGTAAAGAGCGTTGTTGACAGCTTGCACCTGGGCTCTGGGTTTGGCTGAGTTACTAATCAATCGCCTGTAACTCGAATGACTGGTTGCAGAGCTGCGTGTTCAAGAAGTTTGAGGAGCAGAACCTGTTCCAGATCGCGTGCAGCGACATCGTCGAGCGCTTCAAGCTGCTGCTGATCATCGGCCTCATCTTGCTGCAGTCGAACGCCAAGGACGTCGCGTGGGGGACGGTGCGTCGAACATTTTGTGTCCACCTTAAAAGCGTCCACCTTTGAATGTCTAATTGTAGCTCTTCATACTTGTGTCCACCTGCTGCAGACCATGGTGATGCTCGCCGAGATGGTCATCGACTGGCTCAAGCACGCGTTCATCACCAAGTTCAACCAGATCCCACCGTCTGTCTACTCCAAGTTTATCACGATCCTCTGCCGCGACCTCACGGGCTGGAAGAACGAGGACACGATTCTCGATCACACGCACCACGTCTCGCGGCGGCTCGGGCTCGTGTCGTTGCCACTTGCCTGCGTCGTGCTACGTATGGTGGGCAAGGCGCTCATAGACGCCCCCTTCCGGCTCACGTCCGTGAGCGGCGCGCTCATGACCGTCGCCTTCTTCATGTGCCTCGCCGCCTTCAAGGCGCTGCTCAGCCTCGTGCTCATGATCTACGCGTGCAAATCCGGCCGCCTCGACGACACGCGCCCCAAGAGCCCGCGCGCCGTGCGCCACCTCGAGTCCATCCAGCGCTACCGCTTCTAGTACGCAAACAGAAACAGTGAGAAGGTCATGAAGAGAACTGTGGTGATCAAATAGAGTAGAAGACCATGATGAGAATGGACTTCAAAATGCGTTTTCATATTAGGAGCCTCGTCTGCGAAACCAGTTTTCGCAGACGCCACGCGCAAGCGACTCGGTACAAAAGCAAAATGCGCGCATCTTCATCTTCGTCTTTTTGTTTCTTGGTTTTTGAACTTCTTCGTCTCGTACTCAACTGCTCATCTCTCTCGTTCGCGCTCGTCTTGTGGAGCTGGGACTTACTGATACAGGTTACTTGTACATGGCCTGTCCGCTTGCTCCTCAATCGCTCGCTCGCTCGCTTCTTCTCTCGCCACTCACACACTGCCCTCCTCTCTCTTTGATACAAAAGCCTTTATGCATTTTTTTTCTTCCTTTATCTACAAAACGAGCAAAACTTTTTTCTTCTTCATTGCGGCCGCCACGCACTCACCGCCGCCGACGCACTCTTCAGACTCCACGTGTTGACTTATACCGATTCATTTTTTCCACGCTGCCGCACGCTCTCGCCAACCTCGCTTCCATCTGATCGAGCGATGGACTGGGTGCCCCACTGCTCACTCAGGCACGACTCGTGCCGGCCGCGTTCATCCCAAGCCCACTGCCGACAACCACGTCATTCAGGAGCCCGCCACCGCCGCCGCCGTGCTGCGAGGGGCCGTGGTGATGCTGGTGGTGAGGTTGGGTCGAGTACCCGCCGTGGGACGCCATGCCGTGGTGGCCACTGGCATGCGAGTGCGCCAGTGGGTAGCCGCCACCCGTGTTGCCGTATCCCGTGTTGTGGTGGCTAAAATGCTGCTGCTGGTGGCCAAACTGCTGCTGCTGCTGGTGCGTGTAGCCCATCGTCTGAGGCGGCAGGCGGGTCAGCTGCTGCAGGTGGCCGCCACCGTTGTCGTACATGCCGCCGTCGCTCGTAGGCGAGAGCCCCATGTCCATGCTGATGTCCATGTTCGGGAAGCGCTTGAGAATGCGCGCCGTGATGCGGCGGCCGCCCGACGTGTTCTTCATGCACGCCAGATGCGGGCGGATCGACTTGACCAGTTGCAGACACTGCTCCTCCGAGCACACGCACAGCGCGCGCTGCACGACATAGTTGGCGAACTGGTCCTGCAGCATCTTGTTCATCTTGGGGCAGTTGATAATCTCCTTGATGTAGTTCTGACGCACGCGCTCGGGGGCCTTCTCGAGGCACTTCTCAATCACGTTCGAGCTGAACTTCTGGATCGAGAGCTCGAAAATGTTGCCCAGCGGCTTGACAATTACGCCATACGCTTCCTCCGCCGTGCACGAGTCCAGGACGTACTGCACCACGTAGTTACCATACGGGTCCTGCATCAGCTTCATCGCCTGCTTCTCCACCTGAGCAATCACCTCCGCCTTCTGCTGCTTGTTCGCCGCGTCCAGGCAGCGCTGCAGCACGCAACAACCGTGGCGGTGAGTGCCGACAGTCGTGCACTCCTTGCACACGGCATCAAAAACAAACTGGTTGTACTCGGGCTTCATGAACTGGAGCGCGCGCTGGATCACGTGGTTACCGTTCGAGTCAATGCACAGGCGCACAGCGTCATCCTTCAACGCCTCGACGATGATGTCCGGGAGATTCACCGGTCGGCGCATGCCCGATTTAATCTCTCGGTGTCGTCCAGCAGAGACATCGCCATCCAAATCGTCGTCGTCGTCGTAGCTGCTGTCGTCCTCAATCACCTCTGCCGATGTCGCGCACACTTCGACCACCTTCTGCACCGATCGCGTGCCGTGGAGGTTCAGCGCCGCCGCTACCAAGTTCGAGCTTACGCGGCGAATGATTGCGAGGCGCTTCTTCTCCGTCACGCGCTCCAGGAGCTTCTGGAAGAGGTAGTTGCCGAAAGGGTCGACCATCATCTCCGCCAAGTGGTCCAGCGACTCCTGATAGATCACTTCGCACAGGTCTTGGCGGTCCTCGTAATCCAGCTGCTCCTGGAGCAGGCGGCAGCCATTCTGGTCCTTCGACATGGCGAACACGCGGCCCTGAATGTCTTCCACGCTCAACGCAGCACTCAGTCCCGACGCATCGACCGCGGAGATCAGACCTGGCGCACTGATGCCTCCGAGTCCACCGCTGCCGGACTGCGAACCGCCGCCCAGTCCGCCACTCAAACTGCCACCACTGCTCATACCGCTCAAGCTGCCGAGGTCCGCCTGTCGGAATCCGCTTCGAGACTGTTGCTGGCGTGCAAACGAGTGCGAGTACTCGTCGCCGGATCCCTGAAGACCTCCTTGGTGGAGGTGCGCAGGCGACATCTGCAATTGCTGCTGCTGGTACAGGCCAACGCTGTCACTGCGAGACCCAAGGCCGCTGCTGCTGCCCATGTGCTGCGGCAGCTGCATGTGGTGCTGGTTCTGCACAGGTTGGTGCGCAAACTTGCACTTGCTGCCCATACGGCAATGGCCCTGGAGGAAAAATTTGCATTGCTTCGTCATGCCCGTCGACGAGCCCAGTCCCATATGCATGGTCTTGCGCGGCGAGTGCGGAGGCGACGCCTCAGGGAGCGGTGGCGTCATGCGCGAGTACCCGTGGTTGTTGCCCATGTTCTGGCGGCCGCGGCCTCCAGAATTCCCACGCATTCCCGGTGGCGGGCCTTGCTGCTGGTAGTGCATCTGAGGCGCGTTCATGTACATGCCGCTCGCGTTGTACGCTGCACCGCCGGACGGCACAATGTTCGGATTCCACTGACCTTGGCCCGAGTTCATCTGGTTGCGACCGTTGCTTCCATAGCCAGCACTACCGCCTCCGTACAAACTCTGGTTGTTGCGGTACATCCCGTGATCCTGCTGGCGCTGCTGCTGATGGTGGTACTGAGGCTGCTGCTGCTCTCTGACGCGACTGTTCTCGTACTGCAAGCCCTGTCCATTACCTCCGTAATACTCCTGGCTCTCCTGGTAGTACGTCGCAGACGACTGCTGTCCACCGTCCTGACTGCCGTGCCACGAGTCCTCCGAGCCCATGCGAGGGCTCAGCTGGTAGTTGTTGTAACTGCTCGCACTGCTCGAACGCGACATCATTGGCGGCGGCTGGAGCTCCTGCTGCTGCTGATGGTGGTTGCGAATGTGGTTGCTGCTGTTGCTGCGGATGAACTTCTTCGGCGACTCCGGCACCGGGTTCAGCGTGAAGTGGCCCGATGCAAACGCATTGCCGCCCACGACGCCGCTGCTACCTGGGCCTCGCTCGAGACTCATTTTGTGGTCGTCCAGACTGAGCTTCAGGAAATCACCGCCAAGTGACTGGCTGGGCGATTGCGAGAGGAACATCTCAATGCTGTTCTTGCGGTGACTCGGCAGCGCCGCGACGTGGCTCTGACGCGAGTTCGTCGTCACCTTGGACTCGGCGAGGCCACCGCCGCTGCTACTGTTGTAGCGGTGCTGCGGCACGGGAAACCCCTGCGAGACGGGGATCGCGCTCGTCGTCGTTCTCATCGCCACCAGTTCGTCGTGGCTCGCCTGGTTCGTAGGTGAGATCACGTGCGGAGGCAGAATGCCGTTGTTGCCTGTGGGCGACGTGATGCTCTCCGGGAACTCGTCTGCGGCCAGTCCGTCGTCATATTTCCTACAGTCAGCAACATCAAGAGAGCGAAACAGCACAGAGTCAGTGACTATAACTTCATAATGTCGCTCGCACAATCCCATATCCAGCAAACAACTAACATGAAGAAGTTGCTCGAGCTTCCAAAGTTGAAATACGTTGACGACTCGAAGTTGAGGTTCGGCGGCGCGGAGCCCGGACGGTGGTGCAGCTGCGGCTGTATCTGCTGCTGCTCGTCCTCATCGTAGACCGTCGAGCTGAGCGACGACGCAGAATCCACCGAGCGCAGCAGCCGCTGCGGGTCGTCACTCCCGTGCGGAGACGACGCCGATGACTTGTGCACCGAACCGGACGAGCTTGAGCCGGAGGATGCTGAGCCGCCCGACGACGGCGGCAGCTTCCCTGCGTGGCGGTGTGTGGACGCCAGCTCCATATTCTTCCTACTAGCTAGCGCAAGCAGCGTGTCTTCCCCAATCTTGACTGGCTTTGGAAAGACGGATGGACGTTCGGTCAATCGATCGCTCTCGTTCTTCTGTCTCGAGAGCAGCGATGGAATGTTCGAGGTCGTCTTCACCAGTTGAATGCAACTATTGTAGCAGCACAACACATACACGAGATAACAACGTCAGCACCATCCATACGAGTGACAGACAGCACAACGGGAGGGGGAAAGAGCACCCGTGTGTTGGAAATGGTACTGCGTCGCTGGCGTTCAGAGAGAGAGAGAGCGCGAGCGAGAGTTGGCGGTTGTGGCGAATCCCTCCAAATTGGAGGGGCGGGAGTGGATCGACTCGGAGCGTCGAGAGCCAATTCGATTCTGCCTGCCTGCTCACTCGCTCGCCAGCAGCTCAACGCTTCCTCTCTCTTAGAAAGGCTGCGTGACGCAGCTCTTTCTCACCACAGCACACAGGCGGTAGGTACCGTCACTCGCTTTCCCCCTCACAACTCAAAGCGCGTTTCCTCACCTTTCCTCGCACGTGATGGATGGATGTCCTGCGTTGATCTGGACAGTCAATCAATCACCCCGTAGCGACGTACGCGCGTGTTGCTGGCGCGCGCGTTTCCTCGAATCGCTCGCTGCTTCCGGTGGATGGATGGGTTCGCTTTTCGTCAAGCACACTCGCGGATGGGGACCAGCACAGCAGTTCGTACAGTGTACTGTGCGGTGACGAATGGGCTGCTGCTGAGGACACAGAGTACGAATACAGCGGCAGTGAGTCGGGTCGGTCGGTCGCTCTCGTCCGCACGCAGAGTGGCGCTTGCGGCCTGTCGTGTCAATCGCTCGCCCGCCTTCGGTCGCTCTGCTTGCCCGCGCGCTCGCTTTTCAAAAGCGGGGCGGCTGGGGTTGTTGTTGATGGTTGGGCGGGGGCCACGGGAACAGTGCCTTGTTGTAATATCCAAATGTGGATGGGCTATTTGGCGGGAAAGTTGAGAAGAGGAGGAGGACCCATGTGTGTAATGGTGTACACATATACGTTCATCCGCAGAAGCAGAAGTATAGTGCTGGTTTACGTCACCAAGACATCAAAGGCAGCAAGCAGCTCTCAGTTGCAAGGCGTTTATGCAAAATACTTCATCCAAAGAGAAATCCTGCACACACGGGAGACCAGGAGGGCTAGAAAGAAGCTTGCTCCAGCAAAAATGACGAGGCTCGCTCTCAGCTCATGGCGTCAAACGAACGCAAGCCTGCCCGTCCGAGGTCGTTTCTAATAGAGGTCTCTGTGGGAATTGTCGACGCACCGCTGTCACAGGCACAACTCCGATGGTACAAACACCGAGAGCTCATAAAAGCATGCTAGTACAAGGCACCGGCACGCACGCCACCGCGAATTGCTGGAACACAATGTCGCTTGGAGAAAGAAATCTGTGGAATCCGTCAATCAGCTCAAGTCGTTTGGTCCAGCGCGGTAGGGAGAACGCAACGCTTTTCTTTTCGAAAAGCTGGGTTGGCTCTTGATACTGTCTGTCTGTATGTGGGTGGTGGTGAGTGAAGATGAATCAGTATACATATATCTCTGCCTCCAACTGTAAATCCGGATAACAGTCTTATCCAACACTTTTTGACCAGCACTCCTGGAGTGCATTCCGACCGCCTGACAGATCCACGCGATGCAGCGCAACACCACGAGGAATGCGTGGTGGCCGTCGAAGCTGCTCGGTCCGGTGTTTGTGGGGCTCGCGTACGTGCTCATCGCGTGCATCGCCTACGTGCACTTCCGCGTGTTGCTGCCTCTCGCCGTCACCACTGCAGCAGACTCCGAGGCGGCGTCGCTGGATTCCGCAGTGCATCACTGCGTCAGCGTTTTCCTTCTAGTGGAGCTGCTCGCGCAGTACTCGCTGGCGGTGTGGACCGATCCAGGATACGTACATCACTCAATTGATGCAGTGGAGGCAGCACACGACAAGAGCAGTGGCGGTGGATACAACGCTGCGAATGAACTCTGCAAGAAATGTGCGGGTGTGAAGCCGCGACGCGCGCACCACTGTCGCGAGTGCGCCAGATGTGTGCACGAGATGGACCACCACTGTCCGTGGATCAACAACTGCGTCGGCTACAACAACCACAGTGAGTAGTACACTGCCATTTCCTTCTTCATAGCGTCTCACATGCAAGCCAACTTACCCTTGGATGTCTGGGTGCCAAGGATTCTTCTGGCTGGTGCTGTTCTACCTCTGGGTCTGCTGCGCGTACGTCTCAATCCTCGCAAGCGAGCCATTCTTCAAGGTGCTGCGTGCAAGGAAGCAAAGACCAGCGCTATCATTACCGCTTGAAGACCGTGTGTACAATGTGGCTATCTCGTTCTCGTTCCTGCTGACGACCTCGCTGGGCCTCGTGCTCTTCGGCTACTGGCTGTGGCACTCGTTTCTGGCGCTGACGCAGCAGACGACCATCGAGTTTGCCGGTCGATTGAAAGATCAAGAGAGCGACAACCACCGCGGTGCAGTCACTGAAACACCACCCGGCAATCCACGGTGCAGCCGCAACCTGCGTGTGCGCAATTTACAGCGCATGCTGAGGAGAAACGACCGTTTTTGGCTGCTAGCGCTCGTTCTGCCACCACTGCCACCGACGATGATGAAAGCAGCAGCGCATCATCTCATCGCAAATCCGAAGGATGAGGATTCAAAGCGGTGGAGCGTCTGAAGAAAATGATGTGGCTCAGAACGTGCAGATCCAGTAAACACTCACTCAGATGAATGGGCAAGAGCAATGGCTCGTGAAGTTCTCTACGCTGTATTGACTTGTCTGAGAACAACACACAAACAAAAACACAGACAGTGTATCTGAAGCCAACATCTCACGCCGCCGCCTCCTGTGACGAGCTTCTCTGGGTTGACAAACGATCTCCAAGGATACAGCAAACGCGTCGCATGAAGTGAGTTCCCCTGTGTCGTCTCTTGGAAAGAAAGCGCCGACGAAGCCACCGAAGAAGAGAGCGATGCGGCAGAGCACACCGCCCATGCGAAAGACACAAGCAAGTAGGCAAGCCTTCTACGCGCGCATCCGATGAAGGCTTTGACGAGCAGCGCTGTCAACTGATCCGAGTGATATGCTGCTATTGCTGCTGTGTGTCCGACCGAAGCAGGAATGCGGTTGCGTGCCTTCTCTTTTGAGAAAGCAGCGCCCATCCCTCCCGCCAAACGATAATGCTACTCTCTCGGGTTGAACATTGCGCGCATGCGGATGGATGAAAAGAAGGATAGCCAGCAGCCTAGACGCCCACTACCAGCAGCAGCAAGAGCCGCTCAAGGCAACAAGATCGCGACTGCCCATGCGGCCATCATGCGCGCAGGAGCATGAGCTCTTCGGCAATGAGGACGCAGTGAGCGAGACCGGCACCACATTGCGCATTGCTCACGAGAGGCCGCGTAGCGAAAGCGCAAACAACATGGTACATGGCGTCCTTCCTCGGATGCCGCAACGTTCTTTTGGAAAATTCCGATCCTACGGTGCTGGACGAGATGTGGGTACAGAGCGAAGAAGCAGCTACATTGAAGAGTGACGTTTCGTCACACAAGTCATACTGAAACCAAGATGTCACTACCAAGGGGGAGCTGCGCGATCTTTGGCGAATTCCTCGCGCATCCGACATCAGATCCGTCGATGTGTGAGGGAGGATTGTGTCCGTCCGAAGCAACAACATGCCACTTATTCTTTTTCGAAGCGCTCCATTTGCGTAATCGTACAAGCGGTATGATAGGCGTGATGGCCATCTTGATGAGCCTTGCCCCCATTGAGATAGCAACATGCAGCAGACTCGCTCTTTTGAACTGTACGCCAAAGCATCGCTCGCTTTGCAGGATGAGAGCAAAGATGCCATCCACATCAGCAGCAGAAGAGTCAAGAGAGGTGGATGGCAGCCATGATGATACGAGAAAGCTGGTCGCCCGCTCTCTTGTTTATAGAGTGAGTGCGACATGTACCCACTGAAGAGAAGAGCTCCTCCTTGACTCGAGTGTGAGCCCAAGTCAAAACGAGCCATCCATCCATCCTCTCCATCGAGAGAGAGGTCCGTTCCCATTTGGCCGCTCGCTTCGAGAAGCACAAGTCAAGCGGCGTTTGTGTCTGTTTGCCTGTCTGTGTGTCTATGATACAGATCCCAATCTGCCAAAGCAAGCAATCGTTTATCCGTCTGTGTCCGTCCACTCAAGAGTGCTCGCTCACTCGTGAACGCGCGCGCTCTATAGCAGGGCAGGAGCACTCGCTCTACGGTCTGTCTGTACGTAATCCCCAAGGGGCATTCGGCTCTCTTCGCGACGACAGATCAGAATCCGCTCTGCGCTCAGCAAGCGACACTTCGACTAACAGACAGAGAGCGATGGCCAAGCCGACGTCCGTCGCACACCTCAAGGCTTTTGCAGACAACAACAACGCGACGCCCAAGCGCTCGACCGAGCGGCGGCTGCGCAAGATGAGCCAGGAGTTCCCACCCACCGCCTTCTCCTTCCACGTGCAGGCGCGCGTGCTCTGCGTGGGCATGGCGGTCGTTTACCGCGTCGCGATCACGATGACGACGACCACGACGTGCGTCGTGAGTCCACCGCCGACTGCGAGTAGCACCACGCCAGGCGGCTCGTTGTGCCAGACGTGGGTCATCGCTATGAGCCAGGCCAAGTTCCGCACGTTCTACTCGCAGGTACGCGCAATCTTACAGCAGCAGTCGTACCTCGAGCGCCGTGATAGCGAGTGGAAGCCTTTCGAGCGCTTCCTGCAGCAGCTTGCGGATGTCTTGGACCAGTATGAGCACCTGCACCAGAGCGCATTCGCGATCCACGCCGACGTGGAGACTATGCGCGAGGGCAAAGTAGCGCTCGAAAACTTCCTCACGGACTGCTGGAGCGCATTGGAGCTCATCATTCCGTCGCTCGCCGTCGAGCCGCACATACCGGCGTCCGCGCTCGGACGCGAGATCCTTTGCATCTACGTGCTGCTGCGCGACTTTCTCGCGTTCCCTGAGTGCATTTTAGAGGCTAACTGTGTCTACGCGAGCGCGATATTGAGCTTGGAGGACGTCGAGGAGCTCCTGCCGACGCTCTCAGAGCACGCGTGCAGCATCTGCCTCGAGCGCCTCACGTTCGCTGCCACGCGCGAGCTGGACCCGGGCGATACAACAGCCGCAACGCCATCAGGCGATGCGAATGACGCCGACTTCACCGTCGCCCCCGCAAGTGCGACGACGACAGACGAGAGCCGCGCTTCGTTCTCCGTGCGGCTGCCGTGCGCGCACGTCTTCCACGAAAACTGCATCATGGCGTGGCTGCGGCACAACCCGACGTGCCCTGAGTGCCGCGCGAGCGTCGGCGTCAAGTAGTAGAGGACGACGAGTGTGCTAACAGCGACGATACATAGCGATAGGATACACGTACACGTGCAGGTACACATGCATGAAGCATAGAGAGAGAGAGAGAGAGAGCCTTGAAAT
>JAASGO010000793.1:0-14733 GCA_023334245.1 Globisporangium cederbergense | reverse complement strand
GAAGCTCATGCGGTACGCCTGGTTGGTCTGGAGACTCATTTCGATGAGCTCACGGATGAACAAGATCACATGGAAGTACTTGCCCTCGATGCCGAAGATGCCGTTGCGGTCGCACAGGAAGTGGTAGAGCTTGGACGACCAGACTGGCTACTGGAGCTTAGAGAACGCGATGACGATAGCACCTCTTCCAGGAAATCTGCGCTTGGTTCACTTAATGTGCTGATTGTCCTTGAGCCTTGCTGTTTGTGCCACTTACATCACCGTGTCGCCGAACGTGAACACAAAAGACCGACGGTAGAGCGAGGCACCGATCATCTTGAGTTCTAAAAGCGCGTGCAGTAGAGGCACGGCCATCAGGAGGATCGAAATCGACGGATACCAGTACACCGAACGTAGAAGTGAGCGTCCGAGCCCTCGAGTCGCCAGTAGCAGTACCCACTGAGACCGAAAAAGAGCCCTACGACGCCATGGAGAAGCAGCAGTGAGAGCCGTCAGCGCTTCGAGACGCGTGCTATGGTCTGTGGTGGTAGGGCGGATACCATTCATAGCGCTGCGCACGACACTGAAGCTCTCCTTGGGACTAGAAGCAAGGCGTGTATACCTGTTTTGGTTTCCAGATTGTGAAGCTGTCGAATGACGAAGGCGAGTGAACGACCTGACTTGATCAGACTGAGCTATGCTTAGTCTGGAGGTGTCGGATTTGTTTAAATAGGACATCCAAGCAACCCAAGTTCCTGAAGTTCAGAAAGAGAGTTATAGCCACTCGTCAGGTCTCCGATGGCTTTTCATATGTGAGTTTCATCTGTACGTCCGACATCAATTGTCACGGCGATCTGTACCGCGAAGTGGCGTATTCAGAGGTCCACTAGCGGGACGGTGAGGCGAGCATCGTACTGAGTATGGCTTGTATTAACCATTAAACTAACACATTCCAGTTCAATGCAATTGAGTGTGTAATGGAGCTGTACCTGAGGTAACCAACCAGTCGATTCACATTGCACGACTGAGGGGGATTATTTCTTCAAGTGCTCTAAACTCCATCAAGAAATCGATCCGGACTATTCACCAAAGAACCAACACTCGAAACGAAGAATCTGTGCAGAAACTCTCCCTCATATCAGTGTTTCGTAACTAAAGCCTAGCGTTTACAGCTCTCATGCCACTGTACGCATCCTCAAACTCAATCGGGTAGATCGTAGTGGCGCCCTCTGTGCACAAGACCTTCTTGAATAGAAAGCCTCGGTTGGGATCTGAGAAATCCATGAGCCTCGAGGGTTTGCCAACTGCCAGAGTCGCACCGAGTTCAGGATTTGGCAACTCTTGCTCGAGAAACTGCGAATAGAGCTCGCAGTACGGCGTATTCGCTGCGAATACACGCGAGTACACCGCTGGATTTTCGAGAATTTCGTCGATCCAGGACCAGAAGAACGACACATTCGTGTTTTGCAATGCCAAGAACGAGAAATAACTCCCCATGCGCGTCACATTCTGTGGCAGCCTCGAGATGTTGGTCCCTCCAGCGTGCAGGTAATAGATCCCGTCTGCTTCGAAGAGTGCAGCAGGGAGGTCTTGGATCGGACTGCCAGCGAACGACAGGTAGACCGGTGCCAGTCGAGCGAGCACCTCTGGGACGACGGTCAGTGTGCCTAGTTCTAGGTATATGGTGGCGAACTTGGGCCATTTGAGGTCCAAGTCATCTGGCAACGCCTCGAGATTCGTCACACAGAACTCGAAATCCGCCAGTAGATGCGGAAAATCGGTGGCCTGGAGACCCAGTGGCAGCTCGCCGTTGGTAAAATTGACTCGCACGAAGAGCAGTGACATGAT
Source organism: Globisporangium cederbergense (assembly GCA_023334245.1). NCBI lineage: Eukaryota > Oomycota > Peronosporomycetes > Pythiales > Pythiaceae > Globisporangium > Globisporangium cederbergense. The sequence continues at coordinate 12,906 of JAASGO010000793.1, read as the reverse complement.
TTTTGGATGATGCGTATTCGACAGCGAGGCTTCGAGCCCCCAGCGGTCAATGGTCGAGTTGTAGAACTTAATTCCGTTGAGGTTGTAGAAGCTCTGAAGCGCGGGAGGTATCTGAAGATGCGGACAGTGCTTGACCACGACTCGAACCACTGTGCGAGCTTCAATTTTATCCCAAAGCGCTTCAACACTTTCCATGTTTCCGTCGGTTCTAGTAGTGTAGCAGTCCAGCTCTACAAGAGAGCAAGCCGGAGAGGTCACGAGCCACGGATGCACTTGGAGTTTGCACTCTGGGAGACTCGGATTCAAACCCGCGTGGCTGTGCAGAGCGAGGATCGTAAGACCCCATAACAGAAAGAGCGCGCTGAAGCTTCGAGTGAGAACCTTTCGTCTCCAAGATACCAAACTGGGAGCCAGCAGCATTGAGAAGCTGCGAGCCAAAAACGTTGGCCTGGTTTGTGCGACGGCAATGCGCCGGATGCCTTGGTCTAAGGCACTCCCTACCTTCATCTTGTAATTGTGCCGCTCGGAGTCAGGAAGTACAGTCTCCAGCATGGTGACTGCCGTACCCAGCGGTCCAATCATCTGTTGGCAGGCTTGAACGCGCTTGGTCTGGGGTCGAACGAGGTTTTTGATGCTGTTCATGCTACTAATCATGCCATAGCTGAATAGCACACGCGTGGCGAGGTCGTTCCAAGTGACCACGAGAATCATCTGGAACTCGTTCAGCACATTGACGAACCAGACATCGTTGTACCAAAGCTGGGTGTCGAAGCCATGGATCGTGAAATCGTAGTCTCTTGCGTAGTCAAGCACAAGAATCAGCGGGATCCCAATTGACGTGGCCGCGTCCAGGATGCAGTCGCACAGGATGGCGATCACACGACGGCGTGGCGGCGAGTCGTGGTACAGATGATGCACAAGCACCGTGGACCAGCAGTTGAGCACGAGCAGCGTGACGTAGGATCGGTTGAGCCACGTGCGCGGCAGGAAGACGCTCATGCGGTATGCTTGATATGTCTGCAGCACTGTCTCGATGATTTCGCGCAGCACGAGCAGTAGATCGAATTTGGAGTTGTCGACACCGAAGAAGCCTCGGCGACCGAAAACAGCGCAGTAGAGTTCCCATATGCAGTTCACTGCAGATTGGGTGTGTGCGTGAAGTCTCTGACATTTCGATGGGACGCTTGGAGTTGATTCTGCATTTTCACTGGAGTTTCTGCTGGTGCTACTGCCGCTGATCTGGCGACGATGCTCGTCGGCTTTGACTGCAGCAGAGCTTAAGATTCCAGTATCACTCGATCCGAAGACAAGCGCTCGTGAATGCACTGACCAGCCGATCATCCAGAGTGCGAACGCGATGTGGCAACCACCAATGGCGAAGTGCACTTGAGCCAGTGTTCGATGCGACTCGGCCGGCATGCCGAGTGAGTAGAACGTGAGGCACGACTCGAGGTACGTGTGGGGTAGGAACCAGTAGCCGGTCGCTGCGAACGCGAAGAACGCAGCACCGACGAAGTGCAGCAACAGCAGACCGATCCACCAGATGAAGTAGACGGGCGGTGAGAAGAACACGTAGGTCGAGCGGGTGTGAGCGGTCTTCCTAAGTGTGAAGCTTCGAGGGACCATGTTTATCAAGTTGGAGCAAGAAGCTTCAGCTGGCTGACTCGAGACGGAGAGTTGAGGAATGCTGCCGGTTGGGTTCTAGCAAGGCGAGCCTCGATGAGGCTTGAACGATTCGGAGCACCGAGAATAAATCAAGCTCTCAGACCGTTTCTCACTCGAATTGCACACGACACCAACCAGGAATAACCTCGTTCGGATCGTAGGCATTTCGTTTTAGACTCACACGTTAGTATTGTACCCAGAACGATTGTCTTCTCATAAAAACAAAAAAAACACAACGTAACTTAGTGCCAGGAACACAAAATCAAGACAACAACGCGTCGCGCGATCCCAGCAGAGTACGCGACGCGCGCATGCAGCTATACTGCGACAAATGCTAAAGCTGCTGGAGTTAGATTCAAATGCCTCTTTCCGCATCCACGTTTGAGAAACTCGATGAGTTGGCAGCGACACCAGTATTCAGCAATGTGACGGATCGTAGTAGGAGCGAGCCCTCACAGCGATCGTCTCTCAGTATTTGACGATCATGCTAACACAAGGTCATGATCGTACTAAGAAGCAGCTATTTTAGCGTCAACACACAGTTGCAGAGTCTAAATTGAATGCATGTCTTCAATCTTGTTTCGAGTGACAGTAACCGGATACGGTTACGTAGAGTAACCATATGACTCGTCTTGATAGCTCAAGCAAGTGCTACGAAACAAAACCCGAATATAGCGCCTGCTTCGTTTAGAAGGCCTTTACCAGAACTACCGATACATCTCGGTATGTTAATTAAAAAAATCAATAAATGTTATTGATAGTTGTCTATATTGGTCTAGAATGATCACAAAGAATTTCGGGACCGACCGTTACTAATATTTTATAGATCGGACCTGTTCAGGGATTTCCTTCGTTAGTACAAACTTGCCGGTACAACGTATTCGTGCAAGCTGCTGCTTCGCCCGCCTCCCAGTGTCGGGCTATTCCAATCGTCACTCACTTTGGCAAGTATGAAACACCCCAGATGCACGTTCAGCTTGAACGAACACCTTCGTCATTCCGCAATTGTCGACTCTTCAGGAGAGAGTTTGAGTCCCAGCCTATCCAATCTACCCTAATGCAGCAAACTGGTCTATCCAAGGCTTCAGCATCACTCCTTTCCTCGCTGACTGTTTGATTAAGAATCAGTATGCGATGTGGTAAGCAGTTCAATAAAGCGTTTGATGCGTACCCTTCAGCTTGATCACACTTCACTGGCACCCAATCTTCGGGTGTGTCTGGATTGCTGTCGCTCTGCGCACTCTTACTGTGAAGATAAATTTAGATTGTAGTATTCGAGGTCTCAGCACACTGATCGTTCGAATGCAATCTACTTAGCGCCTGAGACCCGCGACGTTCGATTACACCCGCGTCTGGAATGCCTCCGCACGAGGCAGTCCTATAAGAATGCATTCAAGCTTAGGTTTCTTCTGCTTGTTTAGCTGTGGTAAACCTGCCTCTCGCCTATCACTCACTCATGGCCCTGACTTTTTCCACAGAGACGACTGGGTTGATGCGTATGTGGAGTCATCATGCAAATCGCTTAATGGCCGCGTCGCAATGGTTGCGTGCTGATAAAGCTCAAATCCTGTGTGCTGGTCTCCGGCAAAGACAGTGGTGGGATCAGTGCGAGCACGAATGAAGTGACTGTATGGCGAGCCACGCTTGTGCAGCGGAAGGAGGTTGTCGTTTCCATTGGACTATACCCAGTATCGTTGATGCCACACGACACAAAAAAATATTCAGCTCAAGGTGAACATGCGTCAGCAACAGTTTACTGCACTAACCTGGCGCAAATAGCGAGATGGATATACACGATTGAAATCGAAATAGAAGACGTGGCTGATCGAAGGGCTGCTCCCATGCTCAAACCTCGAGAACAACGTGTATCAACACTGGCCCATCAGTCGAAAGTCAACAGCCAGTCGATCTCTTCATTTTATTGACCTGAAGCAAACATCACTCTCTGGCTATCTCTGATTGGCAAGTTATGGGCGTGCTCAGGTGATCGTAGGCGAATGAGTGCATGGTCTGTTGGTGCAACCACCGGTCGGTCGGCTAGTGCGATGGGCGCAATGCCAATAGACCGAGATGTAACCTAGTACCTTGGCATTCTTCGACTTCATCAGCGTAGTTGGCAAGGGACTGACCTGGCACATGAACATGCTAAAGCAGATCAGCTCGAGCGGCAAACGCTCAGCTATCGATGGTTGAATCCATCTCCTTCTCCCGCTTTCTCACTCACTTTCTGACTCACAGCGCCCCACCCACAATCGCCTCTCCGAAGCCTCGCCACCTCCCAACCACTTTACCAAGAAGACCATCGCCGTTGTCGCGACAGTGCTCGCCACGCCAGCGAGTGCTCAGCAGCAAATTGGCCCCGACAGTGTCGATGCTGTCAGCGCCACCGCCCCAGCACCGACCCCAGCGAGCACCGTTACCAAGGCTGGCTTGGACGTCTGATTGAAAGGAGAAGCTGTCTACCGACCTGAAAATTCCACCTAGGTACTCAAGGTTAGAGACACAACCAATACTGCCAAGCAAGCGGGGATGACTGAAATCCACGGATGCCAGGCACTATGCGCAACTCGAGCGGCATGCAGTCCTGCGATGCTCGAGATCCTACCTGCCCGTAGGGCTGCAGGAGATGCAGCAAGTACATGTATATACAGTAGTTGAATCGCACAACACGAGGTGTGAAGCACACCTCATTGCATGCACGCTTCGTACTTTTGTCCACGCAGAAGTCCTGAGAGATGCTTAATAAATATATTAGTTCTACACATCAGAACGTCCGAACCTCATATTTATCTTCGTAATGTTTGATCGTGCGAGCTGCTCGGCGCTCATGATGTTGGACCTATGTGGAGGATGTGCTAGCACCTACACGACATGATGGTTTCGCTGTGAGCTGAGCAAACTGTTCGTGGCTCGGACGATCGCCGCCGCCCTCGGCATTATCTCAAGCAGTTCTCACGCTAGTGAGCGTGAGAGCTCACTGCCGGGCTCTCACTCTGACAGCCTGCCTGTAGCTTCACCACCATAGACGACCCATCCACGCAAGCATCGGCAAGTGTCTATTATAATTACTCGCTCTCGCATGCCCCCTTAGAGGTTCTTCTCGTAAATCTTGAACCAAATGTCCTCCTGAAGCACCAGGTCCGGGAAGACAAAGTCGCGCTTCTCGCCCGTCCACTGGAAGCCGAGGCGCTCGTACCACGCCTGGATCTCCGTGCGCTTGTTGATCACGAACATCATGGCCTTGTTGCACTCGCCCTCGCTCTTCGCGAACGCCGTTGCGGCACCAAAGAGCGTCTTGCCCAGGCCGCGCGACTGGAACTCGCTGTGCACCGCGAGCAGGCCGATGAGCGCGGCGTCCTCGGGTAGGTTTAGGCTCGCATGATTGCGGCAGACTGTGTACGTACAGTAGACATACACATACGGGGTTATATGTGGGACTGTGCAATCGAATGGAGACCGTACAGTACCACATTGTGACTCGCTTGATAAGGTTCAAACGAGTCACACATTGCACGCAAGCGCCCTGGCTCATAAATATACATACACACACACACACAGCACGTACACTCGACTTGGATACAGCCGACGACTTCGCCGTCGAGCTCCGCGACGAGGATCGGGTCCACTTGTGCCTTGATCTGCGCGCGCAGCTCGTCGGCCGTGATGCGCTCGCCCGCCACAAGCTCGCTCTCGTTCGTCCAGTTCTTGTCCGAGCGGTACGCCGTGTTGATGATCGGGTATAGACGCTCGACGTCGCTGACGGCCGCGGGGCGAGTCGTCACGATGGTCATGGTGATATTGGAGCTCTTCTTGGGCTGCTCACGTGGCGAACGTGGAAATGAGCGCTCTTGGTTCAGCAGGCGTTTGACAAGCACGAACAAGCGATGACGTAAGTCTCCTCGCTGCTGGGCTGACTTAATTTTTGTATGTGGTGGCTAAAAACAAGCGACTGTTACGTGTTCGATAGATGTTACAAACAGCATTGGATTGGACAAACCATTCGTGGGCCATCATCATGCTGGTTCTTACAAGACAGCACCCAGCTGTGAGGGACTGAAACGGAAGACCTGGGCTTGGTCTTCCTTCTTCTTCTCCCTCTTCGCCTCCAAGGATCCAATCCGCTTGTGAAGAGACCGCTTCACGCAGCTCTCTGCGCGTCATCAGCAGGTTTATGGCCCAAGCTAGAAGAGGAGGGAGCAGCTTCAGCCATTAGCACTACTAGTACGGAAGAGAGGATGCTGTGGATCGGAGCAGAACGTGTGCTACCAGCGTGGGGAGCGTGTATACGGCAATGGGACTCAAACGACAGGTCTGGATGGCTGATGGGAATTTACGGCTGAGGCTGCAGCGGCGCAGTCGTTTTTGAGCTGCAGTGGGTCACTGTACTCCACAGCCTGAGCAAGCTGGTGACTGGGCGGACACACGTACCACCAGCCAGAGTACACTTCGACGAAATGATCGCCTCGCGAACGACCAAGTCCAAACAAGAACTGTGTGGGCAAAAACACTCACGTTGGCTCCTCTCTCGAATGTGGCGAATGACTACACTCCGATTGATTCGCTGGTAACTGTGAAAGCATCCAACATACATAGTACCACAAACGGCCTGTCCGTCCAAACAGCAAGGAAACAAATGAACTTGAAGCGATAACAACACAAGATTACCCAGTACTACTACTTGGCGGCGCCTCCTGTTCGAGCTCTGCGGGTCCCTTCGTGGAGAGCAGACTCTGGATGAGGGCTCGCATGTCCTGTGTGGTGCGGATACTGTGGCCTCGTGGCTGAAAAGTCCGATGAATCGCATCGGGTGTTCCTCAAACGACCTTCTCATAGACCTTGAACCAGACATCGTCTTGCAGAATTCGGTCTGAGAAAACGTATTCACGCTTCTCGCCAGTCCACTGGAAGCCGAGGCGCTCGTACCACGCCTGGATCTCCGAGCGCTTGTTGATCACGAACATCACAGCCATTCGACAGTTTTCAGTGCATTTCACCAGCGTGAGCGCGGCGTCAAAGAGCGTCTTGCCGACGCCTTTCGACTGGAAATCGCTGTGCACTGCTAGAAGTCCGATGAGCGCAGCATCCTCGGGTAGGTTTAGACTCGGGTGGTTGCGACAGACTACATAAGTTCAATAGACACCACACAATCAGGATACTTGGTACGGGCATGTTATACACTAAGGAGACAACATCACATGGCGGCTCGACAAGGCACAGCGAGTCGATATCTACCAGTATACACACACACACAGCACGTACACTCGACTTGGATACAGCCGACGACTTCGCCGTCGAGCTCCGCGACGAGGATCGGGTCCACTTGTGCCTTGATCTGCGCGCGCAGCTCGTCGGCCGTGATGCGCTCGCCCGCCACGAGCTCGCTCTCGTTCGTCCAGTTCTTGTCCGAGCGGTACGCCGTGTTGATGATCGGGTATAGACGCTCGACGTCGCTGACGGCCGCGGGGCGCGTCGTCACGATGGTCATGGCGATGAGCGTGGCGGTCACGGTGGTGGTGGCTATGGCGCTTATGTGCTTGGCGCGCGGTGAATGTGGGAATGAGCTCTCTGTCAAGCAAGGAGAAGCAGAAGTTTAGGCAGGAAGAGAGACGTTGCTTCATCATACGCTCAACGACGTTCTCTTCCTAGGAAACGCGTGCCGAGTGGAAAGCGAAAGACCAAAGGCATGGCTTCTTTGCCAGGTGGTCTACGATCGAAGAGAGTTCTTCGTCGCCCATGAAGATCTCAGCACTTGTCAGTCCGCACGAGTTGCATCCAACAGTGAAGGTCTAGTATGAATCGGGAGTGAGTGGGGGTGTTCTCCAGTGAGGCTCGCGTCTGTCTGTCCTGGGCAAGAAAGGAAGGTCGCACATCACTTCCGACCTGGCTCACAATGGATCAAGGATTTCAATCGAGCGGATATTGTGCCAATCAAAACGTCACCGTTTAACCGGAAAGACATGCACTGCTGCTAACTGTTCCTAGAACGCTCGTTTAACGCAGTAAGCAGCTATGCGAAACCCTGTATACTTAGCTTGGTACATCATCCTGTGCCCGATATGTTCAAGGCTGACAAACACCCGGTCCAAAGGAAGTCATCGGCACGCAGCAAACACGCGCCACTAGCGAATCAGACATCTTTGAACCAGTAAAGACCTCGAAGTAGATTGGTCAAGAGCATCCCAGGCTCGTGTGCTCAATCGCTTCCCATTGGCATTGCGCTCCATCTGAAGCATTATCGCAAGCGGAAGTAGGCCAACGAGGTTCCGTTTGTCTGACTGTCACCTCACCTAGAATTACACCACATGGTTACGTCGTGGACTGACTGACTCATAATGTACCCATCTTGTGCAACTTCAACCAATGCATTCGAACACCCCGCTCGCCCTTCTTTCTACATGAACAACACGCCCCGTGTCCATTCCATATCTCAAGGAGCCATGCCGTGAGCTAGCTGCTGTGTGGTCTAGCTGAAGCACTCAATGGACAAAAAGCTGCAACCAGTAATTACGGCTTTGCAAACCTCTGGAATCCTTCGTTCTTAACAGCCAGAATAACGCACTTCAGACATAAAGGGGATCCCGCGCGCTTCGGAAAGGCTCAGTGAGTAGTCTACGCTGTTGCCAACGATGAGCCCACGAGCGTGTAGCAATCTCTCGATGTTCTGTGTTGGTGGTGTATGCCAACGTCAGTTTGAATCAAGCTTTACCTGATCGAAAAGTCTCTCGTGAATGTATCAGAACTCGGACTCGGCGAGCACGAGCGCGAAGCGCACCGTGTTCTTCCTGAACGCCGCGTACATGCGGTTGACCACGAGCGGACTCTCCTCGAGCTCTCGGTCATTGTTGCTCCCGTGACCGCTGCGCCCGTTGGCTTCGTCGTCACCACTGCCACCAATGCCAACCGAGTCGTCCATAGCGTAGTAGTGCTCGCGCAGGAACGGGCGCGGACTGACGCACCGCAGCACGTACTCGCGCTGCACGGGGCCGCTCAGCACCGGGTTCAACAGCACGAGCGTCGTCACGCGCTGGCGCAGGCTCTCGGTCTTCAGGAGCTCCGAGATGCTTCGTCTGCCTCCAGTAGTCTGAATTTTACCACTGGTGCTGCCACCCGCTGGGCTCACCATGTTGGCCTGCAGTAGCAACAGGTTGACAAGCTCAATGCTCTCAGAAGTCGTCGCTTCGTGGTCACCACCTCGTTTCTCGGGGTCTGGTAAAAAGTACGTCAGCAGCGCGAGCGCGTTCGAGAGCAGCGCCTCGACGTGCTCCAGCTCGAGCACGAGTTTCCAGCACGCGTCCAGCGCCATCTCGAACGCAACCTGCAGCTGCCCTTTCGCGCGCTCATGCTCCTCGCGTTGGTCTCTCCCTGCTGGGAACGCCACTTGTGACTCGGCGAGCGCGTCATCGAGCAACGAAATTGCACGAGTGCAGCGTTCGTGCAGCCCCTGCATCGCCGCGTGGAACACCGGGAGCTCCTTGCTCGGGAACGGCAGTGCAGTCTCCAGCGTGTAAAACGCGCTCGCAATCACGCCCGCGAGCATCTGGTGGAAGAGCTCGTGCGGGGAGATCGTCTCCAGGTAGTGGTAGATTTTCTCCGACTCGTGCAGCGGGTCAAACAGGCACTTCTGGCGAGACACGGGAATCGGTGCCGCACTTTCCCACATTTGCTGCCACAAGTGCTGCTGCTGCTGCTGCTGCTGGTAGTGGTTCGTCGTTGTCGACTCGGATCCGAAGCGCATGCGGTCCGAGAGCATGCCTTGCTTTTCAAACCACCACACGTCCTTGCCCTCTTGCGGCAGCGTCTGCCCCACTTCATCACCGAGCAACGGATCAAAGGGGATCCAGTCCTTCGGGGAGTACCAGCGAATAAAGTCTGACAGGCAGCAGCCAGGGTTCGCCGCCTTAAACGCCTGCATGTCGGACACCAGCGCCGCGCTTTGCATCTGCTGCCGGAGTACTGCCGACTCAACACTCGCACCCAGGCGAGAAAGCAGGTCTTGCTGCTGTTTCGCGATGTCCTCTGTCATCGGCACTGCGATTTGCGTGACGGGCTCCATCATGATCGCGTTAGTCTTCAGACAGTACAGCCCTGGAATAGGTCGGAGGACTCCTTCCGCAGTTGCTGTCGCAGTTAGTGACGTGGCGGTGGTGGTATTGTGATTCGCCTCCTGTTGCTCGATCGAGTCGAAGAATTCGTCGTCGCTGGCAGGGGAGTCATCCGATTCCTCTTCTTCCTCCTCTTCCTCTTCTTCCTCCTCTTCCTCTTCTTCCTCTTCTTCCTCTACTTCGTAGTCGAGCGTGAAGGACGTGAGATCTGACACCCTCGACTCCTTCGGAACAAGTTGCGAAGCCTCGACAAGGTTTGGAGGAGGAGACCGAGTGATCTCAGCTTGCCTGACGTACAGAAGACACTATGAGTTAACAATACATACGTGGACATAAAGCACACTGTGTGATAAACACAAACCTCAAGATGCAGCAGTTGAGCAGCTGGAGCTTCTGGTGCAGCAGGCATTGGTGGAAATCCGGTGGCGGCAGCTGCAGCGACTCGGCGTCCAACAGGAAGAGCGTGTCCAGCGACCTCGTCGTGCTGGGACGCTGCTGTCCGACGCCGCCGTCTTCGACCACGGTGCTCTGTTGCGCAACAAACAACAACGGGTGCATTGGATAACGGTTTTTGAGCGTTTTCAAGAAAGCATCCAACATGCGAATCATACCATTGCAGGCAGAAGCTGCAGCTGAAACCATCGCTCGCGCAGCTGCTTGACAAACTCCACCCACAGGAGCGACATGGCATTCAGCCCATCTGGTAAATACAATCACACAGACGCAGATCAGTACAGATCAACGTAATCGAGTACCAGGCGTTGAGTGAAATGAGGAAATAGAGAGCCACGTACGCAGCTGTCCCATCCGGCACGCTAGGATGGACACCAGCTCTCCAATGGGAGCGCTGTGGGCGACTGATGAATGCGAAGAGAGCGCCAGCAAACCGTTCTCTCGTGCTGCTGCAGATTTGCCATCCGCAAAGTCGTCGTCTTCAAAGAGCTCGATCACGATGCGTCGGATCTCTTCAATGTCGGTCCCTTTCCAGGTTGCTGCGGACACGAGCGACGACGTCAGCGTCCCAATTGCGTTGCCAATCACCACCGCAGCACGCGCCGCAGGAATCGTCTCGTGCAGTCTCGATGACGAGGACAGCGGCGCGGTATCTCCTGAAGAAGACGACGGCGCAGACGTCGACCCGCCACCACCACCAGACAACGACGACGAGGACGGCACATACGGCAAGTTCGGCGCCAGCTCGGAAACGAGGATGTCTTTGCTCAGTTCTCGCGAGTTTGAGTACGCCTGAACGAGGTTCGCGACCACTTTGCTCAGTGCCAGCTGCGGTTTGCGTTCATTGTCGGCCTTGAGCTTCTGGAAGCGCGCCTCGAGCATCCATTCGGGCGCTTTCTTCGCGTCCAAGCTCGAGTGCACGACATTGTCGACGTACGTACCCTCGCGAAGGTTCGGCCAGATGACTGTGAGGTCCATGCCAACGAGCGGCGAGGCCGTCGAGCCGACCACGTGGGTGCTCTTGCTGCCAAAGAGGTCACGGAGAACCTTCTGGTGCTGTGGTCCTTTCAGCTTGAGGGTATATTCATCGTCGAACGAACGGCGGTCTGCTTCAAGCTCGCGAGGGTCATCTGTGCGCGTCCACGTGTACCCGAAGGACGCGGACACGAGCATCCCGATTGGCACTTCGTTCGAATCCGATCCATCCCCCACCGCGCCACCGATCGCCCGGTACTTCTCCTCAATGTGATACGGCAGCTGCAGCTTGAGCTTGAAAAAGTCCAGCAGACCGCTGATGCAGCTCTGGTTCGAGCTCACCTCCGGGATCGAGTCGGTCTCGAACGCGATCGACACGTTCCCGGTCGCTCCTGGCACCGCCGAGCCGAGCCACGTGCCTCGCGACGGCTCGTACGTGGGCACAAACGCCGGCAGCGTGCAGTTGCAGTTGTTCAGCGCGATCGTGAGCGCCGAGAGCAGCAAACCGGCCTCGTTCTGCTCCACGGCGATGTCGAGCATGAAGTCCTTGCTGTCGTCGTCGCCGGTCGGCTCGTTCTGTAATGGCACCTGCTGCTGTGGCGTCGCTTTCACATAGAGCTTTTGCTCCAGGCTATCATCGTCCAGCTCACGACCACCAGTGGACGTGGGCGACGCCGGCGGGGACATCACTACTGGTGGTCGTGAGCGGTTCATCGTGCTCGCGGGCTTCCGCGTCGCGCTCTGCGACGTCCGGCTCAGGAACAGGAACTCGTCGACGCCGAACCACTTCTGAACGCTCTGGAAGGCCGCGCGCTTGTTGCAGAGCTGCTCCTCTTCCTGTGTCATATTGTTGTTGCTGTTGTTGTGGCTGCCACCACCAGCGGCGTCTGCAAACCCTGACGCGTCTTGGAAGCCACTGGTGTTGTTGCTCTTGGTGGTGTTACTGTTACCATTTGGCTGGCGGCGGCGCCAGTTGTACCAGCGGAAGTCACGCGTCGTATCGGCGATCGAGAGCATCGTGGGCGTGAAGTGCTCGAGTCCTTCCTGCCACTTCTTTGTGCTGCCACTCGCAGATCTTGTGGGGTCATTGCCATTCGCATCAGACGACGACAGCGCCTGCTGCTTGTACTGCTGGTGGCTGTGGCTGTTGAACGCAAAGAGCGTCAGCGCGTAGCGGCTCGCTGTCCCGCCACCGCCATTTCCATTGCCATTGCCGTGCGTGTCCAGCTCCAGCACGCGCGTCCACGTGAGTGGCTCGTCGCTACCTCCTTGCGCTTGCTGTTGTTGCTGTTTGTGAGGTGGCGTCTTGCTGCTACTTGAATGCGGGAAGGCGGCCGAGAGCGCCTCGGGGGACGCGTGGCCCTTGTTGGCCAGTTGCCACGCAATGAGCGTCTGCTCCACGTCCGAGACGAACTGCTCGAGCGCCGTGGCGTTCGTGAAGTCCACGAATTGGCTGCTCGGGTCCTCTTCCACCTCCATCATCGGCATCTTCTTCGCTTTCTTTCGCGAAAGAAAGCGAATGGGCTTACAAACATGACCAATATTTGTATACCATACTTTGTGTAACCTAAGATGCAAAAAACGAAGTACTTCGTTTGCAGGAAGTTCCCTCTTTTTATCCTCATCTTGAAAAGATCTTTGAAACTTGAAACTTCCGATTTTCCCCCCAAAATTTTATCATCCTATGCTATAGCATATGCGCGAAAGCAGG
>JAASGO010000792.1:0-14746 GCA_023334245.1 Globisporangium cederbergense | reverse complement strand
TGACGCGGTCGTACGCCTTCTCAAAATCAATCATCGTCGCGTACGCCTCTTTATCACATGTCGTCACACTTTCTTGGAGGTCGTACATCGTCAACAGTGATGTTGGATGTGGCGACCTCTGGTGAAACCGGATTGGTCTTGGTGGATAAGGGTGGTCATGAATGGGCGGAGTCTGTTTGCGAGCACGCGCGCATAGATCTTGAGGCCGACTGGGATGAGACTGATCGGTCGGTAGTTTGCTGGGTCGCTACGGTCGCTTTTTTTGAAGAGCAGGCACACGATCGATCGTCGTTGGCTCGGTAAAAGCGAGCCTCGTCGCGCTTGGTGATCAAAGACCCGGGCTAGTAGTCGAGCAAAGAGTAGCGGGTCGAGCTGGTATACTTTCGCTGGGATCCCGTCAAGACCAGGGGCCTTGTAAGGAATGACGTGTCCAAGTGTCCGCACTGCTCGTACACCGCCGGTCGAGACGAGAACGCGGCGCTCAACATCCTACGCTTCGTGGTTGGCGGATCTTTGCAGATCTATGCGTAGCCAAGGTGTGTAGTCCGGGTTACAGCGGGCCGCAATTTCTGTCGCGAGCGGCGATGGCAGTCTACTGCTGTCATCGTGAAACAATCTGCTTTCTCTATCTTTCTCGACTGTTGTCTACGTAGTGTTGCGTAGCAAACGGTAGAGTCTTGGGCGATTTACTGTAGCTCAGCCACCAAGAAGAGCAAAGTGGACCCGAAGCCGAAGCTGAACTCGCTCGTGTTCTTTCGCCACACGAAACAAAGCTCACTCGCCACCAAGTCTCCATGAACCAACAACACTCGGCCTCGCGGCCGCCGTGCTGACCGCCTAGTAGTGTCGAATTTGCTCCCTCGAGTCCAAGCTGCTGCCCTCAAGTCCCCCACTCAAGGCCAATCACGATGTACGGTTGCCACAGCAGCGCTATGGCGCGTCTCATCAGCACCAAGGCGAAAAACCAGAGCGTCCAGGGCTCATCGGACGTCGCGGCGACCAAGACAAGCGCGACAACCACCGTTGACAAGTTCGTGATCGTGAGTGCGTCTAAGGAGACCGACCTGAGCGAGCCAGCCGCGAAGAAGAAGAAGTCGTCCTCCGTCATGCAGTCGCTCTTCCGCAGCCCGTGCCACCACTAGGCCATCGGCGCGAAAGCTCTTCGTCTCGTCTCGTCATTGCATGTGAGCTTCAGTTACCAACGCCACTCAGGCATCATTGAATAACACACTGAATGAAGTCTGCAGCCAGCAAACGTACTCGTTCTCGTTCGCGTCTACAGATAGCGTGGGGCTACATTCACACCCGCTTACCACCAATTTTCTCTGTCTGGCAAGTCTGCCAAGCGTCAACCTTTCAAGCTCGGGGCATTTCCAGCATTGGTCTATTGACTATCAGCAAGAACACACACACACACACATGTGAGTGTGTCGTGCTCATGCTGCTGGGTTCAAGATTGCCACACAGTTGCACGGTTGTGTGCAGGAAGAAGTAACGAACACGAACACGACCGTCGTCCATCGTCCATCCCTTTTCGCCCACCTTGTCCGCCCACTTTCGTTCTCAGTCATCAGTCTCCAATTCGCTCTCCCACGTGCCATCATGAACGCCGGCACCACGTCCCGACCAGCGCCAACAGCACTAGCGGTCGCCCTGCGCAAGGTGGAGATCATCCAGGGGGCCGCTGCCAGCCGCCGTAGCAGCAACCGCGCGGTGGACACCAAAATGGCCGGCGGAGGCGCCTTCACCGGTCCTAGCAGCGGCGGCGGTTCGTCCGTGGCCGGCCCGAGCCTCGTGAGCAAGGAGGAGAAGAAGAAGATCGTGATCAAGCAGGAGGTCATGCACCAGCTCTTCTACCGATAGGCAGCCGAGCCATCCAGGCGTCGTGTTCAATGTGTCCATGGTGACGCGAATGTACCAAGCGCTGCATGTAACAAGGCGCCGAGCAATCAATCAATCAACCTGCCATTTATTCCTTCACGAGGCACTCGTTCCCACCGAATGCAAACAGCGCACCCAGCAGGTCGCCTGACCAATGTTGAAGCTGGGACCAGCGATTGAAAATTTCGAGCCTCTCCTCCTCGCCTATCGTCGCAAGGACGACAGGCAAATCGGGCATCATCAGTTCTCAAGTTGACCCTCTAGCGACCACCAGACTCCAGCCAGCCTTTCGAGCCCCCGAGCCAAGTTTCGAGTCATGGACGACGCTGTTGCTGAGAGCAAAGTGGAGGTCGTGACCACCAATGCGCACTTCGCCGAGGCAATCACTACCACTACTGCAACGCGCGACCAAGCAACCGCCAAGGACCAGTCATCAGGGGCTGACGAAAAGAAAAAGAAGAAGCCCTGGTACAAGCGCATCAAGCTCCAGCCGGTCATCTACCGTGGCAAGTGCGGCAACTAACAAGTTGGCAGGCAGGGTCATGCAGTCTGGTAGTCAGCACATTGCGATTCACCTTGAGGCAATCCACTTGCAATAACACCTTCCAGTCGCCATAGTCGGTCACAATCTTTTGTGTGGCGCCGCTGAGTCACGCAACCCCATGACTCTTACTGTAGTGAAGTGACTCAGACTCTTGAAAAATTCGAGCTCGCGCTCGCTTCTCTCGACTGTACTGTATCAAGCAGCCTGAACGCCAGCCAGTGTTTCTTCTTTTTGCTTCACCCATGTTCTCGCGCCTCATGTCCTTGGCGAAGAAGTTTTCCTAGGTGGTGTCGCTGTGCAATCGATCAGTTCTTAACTGACCAGCTCACGCGCACAACTCCCCAGGCTGCACCCCCACGCTCAAGGTCAAGATGGACGCCGCCGCAGAGAGCAAAGTAGAGGTCGTGGCCCCCCGTGCCCAGCTCGCTGAAGCCACCAGCACCGATGTCACCACTACCACGCGCGACCAGGCCGTGGCCAAGGACCCGGCGAACGAGACCAAGAAGCCCTGGTACAAGCGCATCAAGCTCCAGCCGGTCATCTACCGTGGGAAGTGCGGCATTTGATTTCGGCCAGCGTGTGGTATGTACAGTACTCCATTGAAGGCCAAAGTTCACCAGTCAGTCTGTCTGTTTTGTTAATCTAATCGCTTGTGACTCAAATCCATCACCACGCTGCCATCTTTCAACCTTTCGGGCTTCCGGTGTAATCTCATTTTCAGGTGCAAACGACTGGGATCTGTTTTGATCAGCCACGCGTGAACAGCCGGCGATGACGATGATGATGGCGAGATTGCCTTCTTTCGAATCCACCTGCGGTTGAAATTCAAAAGGCCAAACGGGGCACTTCGGCGCCTAATATTTCACATCACGCCATCCATTCTTCATTCAAACTTCAGGCTGCTTGGTAGCTCAGCGCTTCATTTCCAGATTGGCGATCGCGTGAGTGAGCGCGTCGCTCATGGCGTCCAGTATCAGTAGCTCCAGTAGTTCGAGTGGCTCCAGTGGCGATGATGCTGAGACTATCGGCGCGCTTCCGACTTACTCACCAGCGCCCTCGCGAGTGAGTCCCAGTGGGGCGCCAGCGATTGTCAAGAGCGTGTACGCGAGAGAAGACCCGTGCACGTGGCACCAGACGCAGACGCTCTGCGGCGACCCGCGCTCCTGCGCCGACTGCCTCAACGTACCGCTCGCGACCGGCAAGGTTCACGATATGCTCACGTTGTCTACCAGTGTGCAACCTCACACAATAGCATCTAACTGAAGAACACCTTACTATACTCTTGACCAGCAATGCACGATTGTGAGCGCGGGCTACTGCGCGAGCATGGACAAGTACGACTCCACGCTCGACTACCGCCGCCTCAGAATCAGTCTGAACACCAGCAGTACACCTTCGCTCGCCATCACCGGCTCCAATTTTTTCCCGTCGACCAACACGACGTACTGTCCAAGCAGCGACATCATATGCACCCAGTGCCGCGCGAACGCGTTCAAAGCATCCACGGACGGCATCACGAACCCGTCGCAGTTCTGCGTTGGCCAAGGCGGCTGCGTGTGTGTGGGCTTCTGTGAGTCGACGGTCTGGAAGCCCGTGATGGTGGACATGACGTGCCAGAAGACGTCGTCGACCGCGACGCCAGCCCCGTCGTCCTCAACGATCGTCGATGGACAAGTGCGACTGACCGGAGCAATGCGCACCGTCGCCTTCATCGTCGTCCTCTGCATCACGCTCCCCGTCGTTGTCATCGTCACGTACTCGTTTTATGTGCGCTGGGAGCGAGAGCGTGTGCGTCGGCGCCTCCGACAGGCACGACTGGATGCGCGCGCCCCACCGCTCGTGCTCGCGGGCTGGAAGGCGCTGCGTGAGGAGCTCATCGAGAACGAACACCAGAGTCAAGCGAGTCAGGAGCTCACGACCGGCGTGCCAGTGTCCCTCTCCGGAGGACTCGACCCGCCGTCTTTGATCACTGAAACACGGGAGGTCGGTAGTGGAGATGAAGGAGCGCAGGACCAGGAGGCTGGGCGTCCATCGATGACTTGAGAGAGGCCTTGAGGCACCGAGTGCAGTGAATGATTGTATCGTGAAGTACGTTGTTCTACGCTGGTGATACAGCAGCAAAGTGAAGTTTGGGTTGTTGCTTGAGGACCAACTTGTAACTTCATCCGGAGCTGAGCCTTGCTGTCTGACAGATGGCTACATTCCTGTCAATTAATGCGTTTCATGAGCACAACTGGTGACCGTTACTTCTGTCACGTGAGCGCGCATGTCACTCTCCTTAATCATTTTACAGCACTGACGTGACGCCTGCGCGCAGCACGTTGACAAGGTTAGCGCGTTCAGTTCGGTACATATCACCAAGCTCTAGGAAGCCGATTGCACACAAGAGACACGAGTGAGTGACGCTCTCGCCAACCAGTTCGTTATGGCGGTTTGGGTGTAAGGGAAGGTCCATCCATTTCCATCAACATAATGCAGAACCGCGTTACCTAACGCCCTTCCATCATTTCATTCGTTCGTCCCTTTCTATTCGCGGACCAGCCGATTTTCGAATCGCTCTCCGCTCGAGGGACTCACTTGCGATTCTCTCTGCTCTATCTGGTGAACGGATACGATCCTAAACACCTGTGCGTCGGAGGTCATTGGTACCCTCAGTCACTCCTACCACCAGTGGCGACACCGTTGTCGTCAGCGCAGACCACGACGACCGATATCGTTGCATACAAGAGCAGCAGCGTCGTGGCCTGGGTCCATTTCCTCTTTGCGCTCACGGCGCTGCTCGCGGTGCTGGTACCGATGGTGATCGTGTGTCGACGGCATATCCACACCAAGCAAAGTAAGGGCACGAGGTTCAGACTCGTACGCATTGCTCGCTGTTTGCGTTCTAGGCTCACACTAACCTGTGTGGACGTGTGATCAGTGCCTCTTGACATCTTCGACCGTTCGCATCAAACGCAAGACGACCAGCCACAGCACACCCAGCAGCAGCAATAGAGAAGATCTGGCCAGCTGCGGGGATAGTCACTCACGCTCGGAGGGTGGCTGGACCACCGCCAGAAGCTCGCAATCATTGACAATCAAGCCCGGCCATTAAGAGACGCTTCTTCAAGCGACATAGCGCACAACCCAAATGAGGAAGAACCTCCGATTATGTCGCCACCACGGCTGTCAACGCCGGGACCAAGCGATGAACTTGAAGTGATCGCTCTCCCAAGCAACGAGCAACTGACATGACAATGCTCATGTACTTATTTAGAGGAGAAAGTCCTGCACAGATCAATTTGTCAATGCTAATCGTACGAAGACGTAGTTGTTGACGCTGTCGGTGCAGAGCTCTCGAAAGTCGGTGCTGAGGGCGTGCAGTCCACCGACTGTGCAAACGGCACATCTGAGCTGAAGTCGTTGTAGTAGTTGGTACCCGAGTTTCCATAGGTGGTGGTCTCCACGACGACCGCCTCGTGGCCAAAGTGTTGCATGCCTGGAGAGCTTGCGCCGGCGGGTATCGGTCCACCAGTCCCGCGGCCTATGATATTAACATCGGAAGGGGGGGGGATGAGATTTTTGGACTCAAGCCCAAGTCAAGTAAACAAACCCTAGTGATCAGAAAGGCACTCACCGTCCCGCTGTCGTGCACGTCGTCTTCGGCTGTATATCGTGAAGATCACACCGAGTACGATGAGTCCGACGGCACAGCCGATCCAAATGTTTCTCGTGCGGTTGAAATCGCTCTCATACTTCGCCTTCGTGTCTTCGAAATCGCTCTCATACTTCGCCTTCGTGTCATCGAACGAGCTCTGGATGCTACTGCTCGGAGTATTAGAGCTCGTGGACATGGCCGTGCACGGCAGGAGGCAGATGCAGCCATACAACCCCCGACAGAAGTCTTTGTTCGGCATCACGCTCAGACACGTAGAGCACGTACTATCACTACTTTCACAGTACTGCGACGATGTTCTGGCTACACACCCGCTGCTCGCAGTGAATAGGCAGCCCTAACGACAGTGACAACAACAAGTGGCATCAGTTAGACGTGAAGCTCGGCACTATGGTGATTGAATCAACATACGTAATGACAGTCTGTTGTACCGTGGGCTCGCTGGTGACGGCGAAAGGGAGGCAGTCGTCACAGGAGCGCTTGACACCGCTGGCTGTGCCGCCGTAGCTGGCGCAGCTGCCGCCGCTGACCGTGGCGTTGGGCGTCGTGCTGAATTCCATCGATCAGTCTCTCTTTTGCAGCACAGAATGGCAAGTGTGCGGCTCTCGCGAGTGAGTAGAAGTGAAAGGCATTCGCTGGCTGTGGTCGAGACGAGAGGTCCGTTTGAACAAAGACGACCCTGCTGCGATTGTGGGTATAAATTTTGTGAACTGGCACGATTACGCTATTTTAAAAGGTACTCTAAATAGTGATTTATAGTTTTCATACACTAAAAGGGTTTATACGTATTATAAGAGGTGGTATTCCAACGACAGGAGATTTCCAGCGTCCGAGGGTGACCTTCTGAGGACAAATCCATTCTGCTGATTTGGCACGCATCTTGAGTGCGCGACATCGGATCAGAAGCAAGGATCGCGTGTTTCCGTGCATCGCACTCGCCGCAAGCGACGATGCGGAGGGCGTCCATTGTCCATCGTCTACATGACGCAGACGAACGGAATGTTGGCAAAGCTCACTCTGACTCCCTGGAACCTAAACGGCTGGACCCGGTGCCAACGCGGTGCTCATCACGAATACCACATCGTGCGCGGCAAAGTGGGTTGCTGGAGTAGAAATGCGTGGTCAACTGGAAGTGACTGTGACAGCAGCAGTAGCCTCACAGTAGGCCTTTGTATCCATAACGGAAGAGGAGATTCGGGAGCACAGATCGTTGAGACTTTGAACCTAGTGATTTCAAATTTTGCACATTCCTTCGCAACTCCGTGAGATTGTGCAGGCAGGTGGAGTCGCGCCAGCCACTAACTCTCGCTCCAGGAATGTATGGTTCGGTCGCTGGTTGCCTGACGTCGCACACACTGTGTGCACACCGTCTATTCTTTCTAATAATCGCATTTTGCTCACAGTAGACCTCGAGAACACCAACGCGGGGACATCAGACCGGGAGGTATTGTTCAGGAGTCGAATCGATCCCTTTCCTTCCTGTGGTAGCCATCGGGTTAAAGTGGATCATTGTTGGGCATCCAGCCCTCGCAACCATCGAAGGCTTACAGGTATTAAGCGCCTGCACCAAAGCTGGAGCTAAAGCTGTTGTTGTTGTTGTGACCAATCCAATGTGCCTCCTCATGCGCTCGAAATTGACTCGTAGGATCTTCGCCTGGTGCTGCTGCTGTCACTGACGTGCTACTACTTTCTCGGTCAGCAATGGTGACAATCGTTTGCCTCATACCCAGCACTCCAGCCCGAAAGTAAAGTGGGATGTCTGAATAATAATAACTGTAAATAGCTATATACCTCTGCGTTCAAGGGCAGGTCTCCTCAGGTGTGGAAGTGCTGCTATAGGAAAAAGAGGTTTACTACTTGTCCTTGAGGATCTGGAAGCCCTGGAATGCATTGTAGCCCGAGTGACCGCAGAACGCCTTCTTGAGCAGCAGCGCGCCGCGGTTGATTGCCTTATGCAGCGTGCAGGAGCCCCAGATCTCGTGACGTCGGTATGTGCGGTCATGATCCGTGCGTTCGAGAGCGCTCGCGATCTCCCACTCGCGTGGCCCGGGGACCTTGAGCAGTTCGTGGTTGCACTCGAGGAAGCGATCCGGGATCTTCTTCTTGTAGAAGTACGCGTCCCCCGAATAGAGTACGTGGAAGAAGTGGAGCCCCACGGGCGGGTCGCTCGGCAGCGGGATCCGCGACGGGTGTTCGCACGGATTTTCCTTCAGTTCGCTCTCGCCCGTGGACGCGTCGCCGTCTAGAAAGCTCCAGTACTCGTTCGAGTCTCGTAAATAAGGGTGACTCACGCCCAAGTGCGAGAAGATCGTGTGTTTGATGCCATGGTTGGCCGCCGCGAGCGAGTAGCCGTACATCTCGGTCATCCAGTCCTTCGAGACCTTTCGGGACTCAACCGTGAACTTGCAGTAGTCGTCCACGAACGCGGTCATGTCGTTCTTGGTCATGATGTACGGCGGCCCGACGCCCCAGTAGTACTCCCAGCCGTCCTCCTCGGTGGTCTTGCCACACGGCTGCGAACCGCACACAGTGAAGCGCTTGTCCGTGCTAAAGTACTTGTCGCCTTTGATCACGTTGCGCCAGTCGTGGGCAATGGCCACGCCGTCCTTGACTGTATCCGTGACCGTGGTTGGGTCGCGCGTGCCCTTGTAGTACTTGGTCATGTTGCGGCCCGTGTTAACCTCCAGCGGTCGGAAGAACACGAAGTCCCCGTCCACGAGCGTGATGATGTCGTGCTGGATGGGTGGGTTCGAATTCTGTAAAAAGTGGCGCAGCGCGTAAGGTTTGTTGTATGGTGTGTACGCGTCGTCCACGTCCGGCTCCGGGTGCGGCGTGTACATGGGCGTGAAATGCACGCGGAAGTCGTAGTAGAACCGCGGTTCGGCGAGTAATAGCGCTTTGTGTTCCTCTTGGCAACCGGAAACGATCATCGTGATTGGTCCCTTCTGACCGACGCGCATGGCCGACTCCTGCATCACAGTGGCGTACAGCAGCCGGTGCTGCTGATCGCACGCCATGCTGAACACGATGTGCATGGCGCTGCCGTCGTGGTCCCCTGGGAACGGGTCAAACCTGAGCGGTAGGTCGTCCTCGGGGTCGAATGGCCCTACTCTCAGTGGCGTCGGCGCCGGTGTTACCATCCTCGGCTGTTCCGCCTCAGTCGCGTAGAGAATCGAACTCGTGCTCTCAGGAAAGACGGTCACGAAGGCGTCGGCGTCCCCCGAGGCCTCGTGACGCAGGTTCTGCACCAGTTCGCTGTTGTCGATGGGCGAGGACGGTGACGGCGCCAGGGACGCAGTCTTCGCAGCTGCCTGAGCTTCGCGCTGGTGCGAGTCCATCTTCTTCAGAGTTATCTTCTCACTGTCGACGGCCTTGACCATGAGCGCGACTGTCTCCTTGTGGTGCTGCTCGAGCGCCTGCTGGTGGCTCGTGCGCACGCTCGAGAGCTCGCGCTTGGTGCTCGCGTTCTCCACGAGCAGCGCGCCGACGAAGAGCACGACGATGAGTGTGAGTATGACACGGTAGAGCGCCGAGTCGCGGTTCGCCATGCTGCCTGTCTATCTGTCTCTTTGTCTGGCGCTGTGTGCTGGTTTGGCTGCTGAATGACGAATGACGAATGACGAATGGTGAATGGCGGACTGGGTTGAGCGCTGTTGTGTTGTGCGTGGGGAGAACGTCGTTGGGATGTCTCGTTCCCTTTCACTCCCTCGCTATCGTTCTTGCGAGAGGCATGAAGGTGCTGCATCACGACTCCTGCCATATCCAACACTTGCGCTTTTGGCTCCTACACGCCAGTGACTCAATGAAATCATCACCCACAACAAAAATATGACTTTCGAACTTTTTGTTGGGAAAGACTAGAAATCCTGGTAAACATGATACTGAACTTTCTATAGTGAAGAAAAATCAAAATATCTGGTACGACAGTGATTTTAGATACCTATTTAAAATGATATTGAGAGCAGAATCATCATGTGTACAGACAAGCAGGTGATGACCCAGAAAACAATTAACCAGCCAGCCTGTGAATCTGCCAAAAAAGTGGGTTCGGCTGCATCCAGCACTCCGCTCTGATTGGCTCACGCTGTTTCAGCTCCTGAAGATAGCATCTGGGATAAAACGTCCAAGAGCCACGCAAAACGGCTCTTTCAGAGCGTAATTACTCAACTGATACTTTGATCAGGTAAGGCATCCCTTCACCACGTGCGCACATGGATGGCGACCTCTCTTCTCTCGCGCCGCGATCTTCGCGCTACTGCAGACACTCGCGTTCGTGTCTGTAGCCGTCTGGATGCTCTTCGTGGCTCAGTCGTGCGGCACGGCGAAGCAAACGGAACATCTTCACCTGTTGTACTTGAAGATCGACTACCAGGACATCTTTACGAACACCATGATGACATTCGGCTGTGACTCCAAGTCCCACCCGACCAAGCAGTGGATCCTCGACCACATTGACGAGCACCAGGAATTTGAGAACCCCACGGTGGACGACTCGGGGGAAAGCCTTCTGCCGCACGGACGACGGCTGCACGATACTGAGCAAGGCGACTCAGGTTCATACCGGCTCATGTGTCAACAGCCGATACAAGTAGTGCAGTGGCTTTGGGTGGACAGGACCCCCATTGCACAAGCATCGTTAGCGAACTCCGCGTCTCGTTCGACGTCGTGTAGGAATACGTAGTACCTCAGAGTTTACCAACTTGTTCGACTCCAGGAGGTGTCAGTCGAGAGTGGGAGGCTCTGCTTTTCAGGGATACCCTGAAATAGTAGCCTGTGATTCTAAAGGGTGATGATTCGAGGTGGACTCGAAGGCTACGATACAAAGCAGAGCATTTTTACGCTGCTCAGAGGGTCTTGTCGGGCCCTGTCGGGGCATCAGGGTTCCTGGGTTCCTGGTCATCGCTGGTTATAATACCACGGGTCTCGGCTAAACGATGTGGCCGTTACTTCTGCAGGCAATGCTCATATTCTTTTTACTGACGCGCCTCCATGGCTTCCCGCCTCAATACGACGGCGCGCCTGGCCGTGAATGGTGGGTAGGTGACTGTAGTGGGATGATGGCGCAGGGACGACGATCCAAGCCTCACCTACCCATCGTGCTTCACAGAGTGTGAGGCAGAGTTGTCGTAGACTCCGACGATGATCAGGATGCTCTGTATATGTAGATAGCTACGCAGGTAGAATTACGAGCATGCACCTCGGCCATGTAGTCGATGTCAGTAGATACTCACTTTAATATTTGACTCGCAACACGCACAAGGATTCACATAAAGCACCAGCTTCTCCCGCGCGTGTGTGTTTCAGTTCGCGAATTACTTCAGTGGCTCTTGATCTCGGGTGCAGAAAGAGCCAAGTCACTACCAACTTCGCCGACATACTGGCTCCCGTACACGCGCCCTGGTGCCGAAACCGCGTCGGACGTGTACCCAAAGAGCGTGATCCCGGAATCCGGCGCTGGGTCTTCGATGCTTGTCGCCTCGTCCACGACCGTGTAGGTGAGGCTGCAGCTGATACACTTGCTCTACATTACCATCACACACACGTATCAGAGTGAGTTTCGTTCTCGCGCAGTGTACTTATACATGTACAGCAGCGTATTTACAACATATCAGTGAGCCAATGTTTGGCCTTCCGCCGCTTGTAGCAGCAGTACGTGACGAGCGCAATGATTGCGATCACACCCACAATGAGTACGATCAAAAAGGTCAGCAGCTTGCTGAACGCGCTGGAGACCACGATCTCGGTCTGGTTGATCTACTGGCTTGTCTTGGAGCCTTTCTCGCGCTTACCCACGCACACGCATTCTCACGCCCCAAAAGCCATTGTAGCTGCTCGATGCCAGGCACAGCGTGCACGTTGGTTAGTACGTCGCGCTGCAGTACGTCGTGTTAGCCGCCGGGTACTGGAAGCGCGCGCTCGATGACGCCGACGACGAGTTGTTCGCACGGTGGAAGTCGAGCAACACACTAAGGCTCGTCATGGACGCGCAGCAGCCGTCGCCATTGATCATGCAGCCCTATGTGTATGTATACTGCAAGCATTACGAGTACGTTGAGTCTATACAGTGTGAGAGAGAGAGGGGTTAAACGGAAGTACCTGGGGCTCGCTGGTGACCACGTACGTGAGACAATCGAAGGACGAGTGCGAGATGGAGACAGCGTCCGCGCCGTAGAAGCCGCATGGGCCACCGCTCAGTGTCGCGTCGGCAGTGGCGCGCGGCATTTTGAACCACGCGAGGGCGACTGACACGGAATGGCCTCATACTCAGACGAGAAGGGTGGATGCAGATGGGTACAGCCTTGCATGATGAGATACTCTAATTGAGAAGGGTTTTTATGAATACAATGAGTTGTTCTTCTATTGATACGAGTATACAATATATATAGGTAAATAACGAGTGAGTAGAGGATTTCGAATGACAACCATCCTTGACAAGCCCATTCAAGTTTACACTCCATTTTCCTTTCCCCGTGAAGTCTCAATATGATAAACCTAATCGAGAGTAGGTGCGTCACCCCTATTACGACGCCTCACTTTCTCAACACAAGCTTCCCCAAGAGCTCATTCGCAACCTCGCAGTCTCAAAACACAACGCAAGGCGTCCGCCGCAGCAAATGGCGCTCAACGCCAGTGCCAGCATGACGTACGAGAACGGCACGACCGTGTACTACAACAGCACCGCAGTCGGCACCCCTGCGCCCACTCCGTCACCAGGCCTGCTGCCCAATAAAAGCACGGCCACCAGCATTGACACGTGTGGCTGCACCGACCTTCGTCAAACTCCACGCACCTGCCACGACTGCCTTAATGTGCTGCTTCCTGGTGGAGAGAGGGTACGTCTTTTGCCCGCAATTGTGTATGGTAAATGCCTACTTTGCGATTGACATTCTAACGTCCTACCGTTGTTGTTGAACGGTTGACAGTGCGTTGTCACACCACTCGGAGGCTGCATGAGCGAGTCCACTGCCGCAGTCTTCAAGCGAAGCCTCAATTCTTCGTCCATGGGCGACCCGAAGTCGAATTACAGCGTCATCCCGCAAAGCGACGAGTACTTTTCGTCGTCCAACGCGACCTATTGCGAGAGCAACGACACCATGTGCGCATCCTGTCGAACGCAGTGGCTAGAAGAATTTCGATACGACTCACTGCGATCTACGAAAAAGTTCTCGTGCCTCGGAGACGGTGGCTGCATCTGCACGGCGTACTGCGAGCTCCGAGCCGAGGCCGTCTCGCTCCCTTCTTCGAACAACTTTGGACAAGAAACATGCGCACCGTTCAGCATCGGTAACGACTTCATGGACGCGAGCATCAAACAGATTCTAACGATATGTGGGATGTTGCTCGCATCCATCGTGTTCGTGCTTTCGGTGCGATGGTGGATTAAGGCCATCCTTAAAGGTACGTTCTTTCCTGGGTATCTGTGACTATCAGTCAGAAGCTCACTATGACTCCATGATTTTGTTCATCAGTTCGATATGAGCGCCGTATGAGAGCAACACGTCTGGCGCAACGACAACGTAACCAAACTGGTCGGTTCGGTGTCGCGCTGTCCCTCGAGGGCTGGACTAGCTACCGTGAGCAGCTCATTAAGCGCGAGCAAGAGAGCTTCGGGTGCAAGTCTAAACCGCTGATTGCTGAAGCGCCGACTCAAGTGATCATCCAGGAAGGCGAGGGCTTCCGTCCAGAATCGCCAAGCCAGTTGGCAAGAGAGCGCATTGCGCGCCTGACTTGAGAGGGTGACGATGCTTTGATCGTCGAAGAGCTTGTCGAGTTCTGTATTGAATTTGGGTTAAGAACATCGCGATAATCACGCGACCCCACCTGTGGATTCATGGTATCAATATGTACAAATTTTGCATGCGGACTTGCGGTGCGGTATGTAGACAGACGCTTTGACACGCAAGCATCGGGTGTGAACAGGTCAGTAGCCTGTCGTACTGCGTTAAACTACGTAAAGAGGTCAACTGAGCCTAAAACTCTAGCAGTGGAAGGCAATCGTCAAATGAAAGGTACTCTATCGCCTTTCAACAGACTTTGACACGCCTCGTTCAAGTTTAGTACTTGAAGTGGGTGTTCTTGGTTACTATGAGTAAGCGTAGAGTTCCATACTTCAACGAGAGTGGATGTTCACTTCGATTCGGTGGTCACGTCTCAACTACTTCCGACGAGCTCCATCGTTATCCGCTCAGTCGCAGCCTCGCAACCTCTAGCACAAGCACCAACATCAGACGGTGATGACTCCCAACAGCAGTAGCAACAGCTCGTCAGATTCAAGCGATATAGTCGTGCTCTCCACGGCCGCCCCCACGGTCAGCACCCTTTCCAGCAAGGTCGTGTCCACTCGACAAGAAGACACGTGCGGCTGCGGACCCATTGCCCGCACATGTCAAGAGTGCCTCAACGTCCTGCTTGCAAATGGAGACAGTGTACGCTTGCAGCATTTTTCGTATGGGCCCTCACATTTGTATAGATGGCACCGATTCACTGCGTGATGCTCGTGCTGAAATTGCTTTGGTGTTATGCACAGTGCGTTGTCTCCCCGCTTGGCGTCTGTATGAGCGCGTCCAATGCGGCAGTCCTCTCGTTTCAGCAACGCACTAACACTACACCAACGGAAGACTTAGCGTCCAACAGCAACATCGTCCCTCAAAGCAACGAGTTCTTCT
>JAASGO010000791.1:0-14770 GCA_023334245.1 Globisporangium cederbergense | reverse complement strand
TCTAAATAGCCGGCAGTTTGTATTGACTTGAGTATGCAGCGGTTAGAATCAGATAAGCCACGAGCGCCGCCCTCCTCCTTCATCTGTGCGCACGTTGATGGACGCACGCCGCTCTCCCCCGTCGTGGCGATCCCCAGCAGCGCCGCCACCACCACTCGCGTCCTCCAGCACGAGAGCGACGTTGTCTTCGAGAGAGCAGAGTCTGCGGCGCTTCTCGTCGCACGAGCACGTGGTCGCGCGAGCCAGTGCCGAGACGGACAACCAACAGCAGCAGCGACGCAGCATCAGCTGCCACAGCAGCTACATAGTGAGTGACGGCGAGCGCGATGAAGCTTCACGAACCAGACGCGAGTCGTTCCACAACGCGGTGGCCGCGACGAGCGACAGCGCCGACCTCACGGCCTACTACGCGTTCTCGCGGCGACGGGCCAGTAGCGTGAGCGTCATCTGCGACGAAGGAGGTCGGTCTTCATTTGCTGGGCTAGGAGTGTTTATGCACGTGTGTGTGTGTATTGCGTTACTGAGTCATTATGCTGTTTATTACGCTGTGTAGGCGGACTTTCGGGCTTCCTCGAGTACAGGAAACTTGATGGCTCCTGGCGACCCTTCCTCTTCCAGACCGTGGACTACCAACTCATGGTCTACCGCGTGCACGTGTGTTTCTCGTCTCTCTTGGTCTCATAGAATCACTATTGAGTACGCACTGATGACGTTTATGCATTTCTCTCAGTCCACACACCAGGTGACCGTCATGACGACCGACATGCGGAAGGCATCGGAGATCGCTCTCGTGCAAGATAGCAGTATTTGTGCGTCCGTCTAGCACAGGGCACCGAGCTATACTTGTACAATGGAATGCTAACAGCTTATTGTGTGTGTGGCGTACTTTATTTTATTATGCAGCGCCGAACGACGCGCGCGTGTTCCGCCTAGGCATCAACGGCACGGTCATCACGCTGCGTGCCGTCTCGCACCACGCGGCCATGTACTGGATAGAGGTGCGCTGGTTCTCCATTGGCACGTCGAGCCCAGTTGCGGATATGTGCTAATATCATGTGTGTTTGCTGCATTATGACAGGGTCTTCGCCAGCTCAAGGCCGGCAAGTCACTCGAAATTGTCGGAGACCGCCCAACGTTAGGTGCGTACCTACAAACTATTTTCCATGAGCTCGTCGTGAATTTTTGCCATTTCGTTGGCAACACTCGCTTTCTCACAGGCTAACCTTGTTATTCTGTGCGTACGTTAGAATCCGAGGATGACATCTTCCGGCAGATCGACCAGCTCACGTACCTGCGCGAGTGGGCGCCGCCGCCGCCGAACGCGCCGCCGTGCTGCTTCTGGTGTTGGTGGGAGCCGACGAACTCATCGGACCCGACCTGCCAATGAGTGGCAGGCTTATCAGACTCTGTGCTTCTGCAAAAGAAAATGAATGAACGCCATGAACGACGAAGAAAGACGCCTGTGATGTCACCACACTAACTCAAGTTGCGCACGACGAAGATGATTTTCGCCATGTGCGTCGCTTGGAGTTGAGTGGATCGACTGAAGCAAAACGCAGTTCATAGCTTGGTTTGTAGATTGGGACAGCCCCATTCCACTCGATGCGCAGAAGGCGAGGTGCGTTGAAGAGCTACATGCGCATACGAGTCCTCTAACTAGCCTCGTATAAGAGTCCTCTAACTCGCCTCACGCTCCTTGAGCTCTCTCTTGCAACACTGGACCCACTTGGCAGCTGCACACTATGTCGCTCGTCGGCGACAGGGGATGCGTCGATGAGAAAGAAAGAAACAGGGCAGCGAGCATTTTGTCAGATTCGAAGTAAACTGTTACACTTGGTGGCCTTCCTCGAGTAGGAGCTTCTAGGGACGCAAGAGGTCGACCGCATTTTGCGTCTGTAGCTGGAGCACCACTTCATATTGAAGCTGCTGCTGCAATGCACATGTCAGAGCAGCGGTATCTCCAAGAGAGCGTTGCTCTAACAAGTGCTCAGCTACACCAATTCCCAAGCCCAGCAGCTTAGCTTCAGCAGATCTCACTGCACGGCGGCCTATCCATAAGCGGGGGAAGAGCAAACGATCCGTCCAGCACTTCGAGTCCAGCTCTTGACTAAAAGCTGGACAGAATTGTAACACAGTTGGGCACCATTGAAGCCCACCACGACTCGCAGGCCACCTACTTGCTGTGGGCGGGCGCAGCACCAGCTTCTGCTGCCGCCGATGCTAGTGGTGGTGGCGCTGGACGTCGTGTCGGAGTTGCAGTCAACCTGAAGGTGCCCAGCGTAATCTTTCACCAGTTCCCGCACGCATAAACAAAACATAATGCGTACACGACAGTCCGCAACATGGTTGACTTGGCATTTGTGTCTTTGGCCGACATCCCACTGTAAGCAGCGTTTTTATGAAAGTCGTTTATTACGATTATAGACAGATGCCGCGGCTTCATACAAATACCAAGTCAGCCAGGTCGACGCTGGAATCTGTGCCCTAAGTAAGTCCGTACAAGGAATTAAGACACGCATAAACAAAACACAGACAGCACACAAACACGCCTGTGCAGGTCGGACGGACGGAAAGACTCGCCGCCGCTCCTTCATTCGTGCGCCTTCCCGCGTTCGCGTCCGCGTCCGCGTACATGCGCCCGGCAGTCTTTTTGCACGCCCAGTCACACGCAGCACGCAGGCGCTAGATCGCGCACGCGCCCAGCGCTCTCTTCTTCGTCTTCTTACGACGCACAACATAGCACAAGGGGGCGTTCGTTTCGTTTATTAGCACCCAAGCAGAAGATGCTCTCGATCCCGCACATCTCGCGCAATGACCAGAGACGTCGGCGGCGCCGCGCCACCGCCGCTCATGCGAATTTGCCGCCGCCCATTGCGCTCGCGCTGCTGCCCGACTCGTCGCAACTTGCCGTGATCGAGACGCCGCCACTAGCCGACTCGCGACTGGCGCTATATCCGCAGCCGCTACGAGCCTTGCACACCAGCAGCAACGGCAGTGAGAATAGTAACACCAGCACGCGTGTTCGCCGCGCGCGGCGCAAGTCCAAGAACTGTCGCAACCTGAACCGCTACGGATTTGACTACGTGGGCTTCCGCCGCATCACGGCGCGCGAGGTGTTCATGCAGGGCGATCTCGAGCGGATGCAGCGGCAGATCTACGAACTCGAGCAAACGCGCATCCTGATGCAATCGATCCAGCTCGTTCGCCACGCGAACGCCGCGGGCCTCGTGGCCGACAAGGTGCAGGAATACTACCGGCACTTTGCGCACGGGTACAATCCGGCGACGAGCTTGGACCGCGGCCAGCTGCTCGAGTCGCTGCTGCGCTCGATCATGCTCGACGATGTGCAGTCGCCAGCGTTCCACGACCTCGACACGTTCCTGTTGCAATGGGAGAACTACTCGCGCTACCACGCGAACGTGATGCTCCAGGTGGACTTGATCCAGCCGCTCGAGAGCGAGGACCCGACCGTGTACCTGGTCAAAGTGCAGGGCGTCTCGACGCTGCGCATCTCGCGCGACACGATCAAGCACTTCTTCAAGCCCATCCTGGAGGACGAGGCCATGGTGCAGCGACTCATCGGCCAGGAGTACGTCTTCCCGTTCGTCACGCTCTTCTACTTCAACCTGGACGGCCGCATCTTCAAGCTCGAGCCGCGCGCCGACCTGGCCACGGGGCTCTTCAACCTCGTGAACGACCCGTTCTCGACTGTCAAGCTGCTGGGCGCCTCGCAGCTCACGGACGATGGCTGTCTGCACGCGTACACCGAAGCAGACGTCGAGGTGATCAGCTAAACGATGGCAGGCAGGCTGGCTCGTGAGATACGGAATCACGACGCCAAGGGGTCAAGGATTGAGGGTATCTATGAGAATATGAGTATGAAAAGCAGGAACTGAGGTAGAAATTTATAATATAGGCGACAATTAAGCAATATGCAGACGACTGACTGACTGGCATTCCCTGTATTAAGACAAAGCTACTAACTCAGCTCAACTCAGTCTATCCGGGCGTACATGGTGAGGATGAGGATGCGGCAGACGCTCAGGAAGCGCTCCCAGCTCGCGAGCAGCGACGCGCGCGTCTCCGGCGCGTGCAGGTACCAGGCGTCGAGATCGGCAAGTGAGCTGCTCATAGTTTTGCACAAATTATTAGTACTGCAGCACCCTCCTAAGAATATCTATACCGTATTAGGAGAACGTACTCGATGAGGGCACTGAAGAGGTCGTTGAGCTGATTCAGCTGCACGCCGCAGTCCTTCAGCACTCGGACGATCATCGTGATGAGGTTCTCTAGGAGGTCCTTGAGCTCCTTTGGCTGCGAGAGCCCCGCACCAATCGTCAGGAACTGGAACAAATTGTTTCCAACGAAATCATACAAACATCAAGTCAGTTTATGGAAATACAGTCACCACCACACAATCCAAATCATTTACGTACCCCATGGATGATCAGATAGAGCTTCACAGACAAGTTGTGCAGGTCATCTACTTGGTAGAGCGCGCCCATGTGCGCCATCACCTTCCTGCGGAACATGGCTAGCGTCTCTGCGTCATTAATAAGATGCGCCTTGAGGTCGCGCAGGTGGTTTGCGAGCCGCGCGCCCAGGTCTAAACCATTAGTAGCGCGAACACACAGCGGATGCAGTCGTTCCTGCAAGAATGCGATCGAAGGCCAGTCGTCGCCCACTCGCAGTCCAATCTGAGCGCCATTCTCGACCACTGGCGGCTTCGCTACATACAGAGCCGTGTCCGTGTGCTGATGGTGGTGATTAGCAGGCGACGAGGTTGCCTTTGGCGAAGCCAGGCCAGCGTCTCCACTGGGCGCACTGCGGCCGCGTACCAACAGCGGCAGCTGTGTGCGCTGTGGGATCCAGTGCACCATGAGCACGGCCGCGAAGAAGAGTAGGTCGTGCCACGTTAAAAAGCCCGTGACGCGGTGTGTCGGGTGGATCTCCAGGCGCGCGTGCTGCAGGAACATGACGCACGCGTACTTGCTCGCGAGCTTCTCTGAGATGAGGTATAGCTCGCTGATCGCCTTGCACGATACGCCCTGGAAGCTTCGGTCCTCCATGGCCGAGTACACGCGGCTCAGGTTCTCCAGCTGGCGCCGGCAGCTGTACAATACACACAGTACCATCATAGCGAGCTCATTAACAAGACGGTAAGCTAAATTGTGCTAGCTGCTATTGTAGGGTGTACCTCTTGAGCGTGCGCTGGGCCTGATCGCTGATCTCGTCGAGGTCCTTCTGGAGCTTGGCTGTGAGCTTCTTGCCCACGAGCCAGCGGCCAACCTGGCCGTCGAGCGAGTAGTAACGTTCGATCATGTAGTGCTGCTGGATGGGTGGGATCTGGAAGAGCAGCTGCGAGCGGAAGAGGCTCGGCTGCATGAGGTAGTGCTCGAGCTTCTCGTAGAGACGGTATTGGTCCACGGTGTCGCGCCAAAGCAGCTCCTGCAGCTTCTGCTCGTCGCCTAACACGGGCAGGTCGATGGGCGTGCGCAGCCGGATCAACAGCGCGTCGTTCACGTTGTGGCCTTCCAGCCACAGCGCGTAGATATCCTCGTTGATGTGGATCGGGTCCGTCAGGAACGCCTCGAACACCTCGCGCATCATAATTGTCGCTTGCTTTTCCGAGCTTGAGTTGATTGCGAAGATGGCCAAAGGGTATCCAATCGTAAATAGTGTGTTTCACACCAAATTCACAGCAACACGTGTGGGACACACCAAATAACTGGGCCATTTATGTGACGTGTGAGCAGCTCCCAAAGCAAACAACATGGCTACATCTTGAGTGTTGATCATTTTGGTGACTTGGTGAATTCATTACACTCAATAGCGGCGGGATGGTGACGAGTCGTGACGCTGCGGTGGGCGTTGCTCCTCGATCGAGTGTGTGTACCGCTGCTGGTGCTTGTGCAGCGTCTGTGTGCGCCGCTCCTGGCTTTTGTCGTACGCGTCGTGGAGGTGCTCGGTCTTGGCGTCGTAGTCCTGCTGCTGCACTCGTATCCGGTGTAGTCTGTTCACAAAGTTGGCGTTCTTGCGCTGCTTCTCCTCCTGGCCGAGTGTGGTGGTCACTGGTGATGACGAATAAGACTGCGAGGGTCCAGATGCCTGCTTGAATTGCTGTCCGGATCCGTACAACTGCGTCTCGGTCACAAATCGCGCCTTGGCAAGTCCATCCGATGTTCGCTCAGTGTGCCTACATAACAGCGATCCAACGTAAAACATCAGAGCTGGTATGGCAAAAGCTAGATTTCCAATATAATGAACACACACCATAGCAGTGCGCTTGTGTCGTGGACTGGGGTTTGTCCATGCCGAGTCGGAACCCTCATCTTCCTAATCCGCAAGAAAATCATTTTTCATTAGCCAATCGATATGCCATTGACCAGACGAAGCCAGCAAGTCTTACCGTGAAAGGTGCGTGAAGTCAAACGTCGCTGCTTTGGGACGAGCCTCTTTGCCCTTCTCCGGGGTCTCTGGCGCTGACTGCTGAGCAAGTGGAGTTCCACTACGAAATCCACCTTGCAAAACTGATTTGTGGTTGAACATGTTGTTGAACTCCTTGTAGCTGATCTCGCCGCTGCCGTCAGTGTCCACAACTTGCACCAGGTGTTGAAATGCTCGATCTGTGAACTGTAAGCCTAGCTGCTTGAGCTATGAGCGCACATAACGTTCTTGTTAATAGCCACACAGTCAGCTAGCAGTAGTTGGCATGAAAACGCTGGAGATCGTACCCCTTGTCGAAGCTCCGAATACGAAAGGTTGCCGCTGTGGTCGTCATCAAAAGCCGCATACGCATCGTTGATACGCGGCGCAAACGCCCTGATCTTGCGCTGCACAGCCGCTCGAATTGCGTCCCCCTGTTCGTTCAAAGTCATCTCATCGTCAGCAACTCGGAGAATAGTACGCTTGGACAAGCAACAGCCAAGACGCAGGCCCATACATCAACGCCTACTGGCTTCTCGAGGGTTGAATTGCGCAGAATCAGGAGCGGGTCTTGCGCTGTACCATTCAGCTCAACCTGCTCTTTGATTCGCGCCTGCACTGACCTCTTGCCATGGAGCTCTTGGACGGGTCTGAAGATCAGTTTCACGAACTCCGAGTATTGCATCCGGCCGTCCTGGTCGCCGTCGTAGCTGTCAAAGAGGTCCTTCACCTGGTCGGGCGCGAGACGCACCCCCTGGCGCTGGAGGTTCATGTCCAGCTCGTGCATCGTGATGCAGCCGTCTTTGTCCATGTCCCAGTCGCGAAACACCTTGCGGAACTTGCACGCCGTGTACTTCTTGCGCAGAATGTTGAGCACGTCGCTGACGTCTGGGTACAGCGCCTGATCCGATCCAAGTACCTGGTCGTTACGAGCCGAGGTTTGATCGTGCGGAGCTGTCAAGGGCTTGCCTGGCCCAGCACCACCGCCAGCATTTGCTTCATTGATAATGTCCGGACGGCCGTAGATGAAGCCACGGAAGTCCTCGTATCGAAGACTCCTATTTTGACATCATTCAATACACGGAGAACGGTATTAGCGTCTAAATTTCCAGCACAAGCCACTTGGGATGATAACGAATGACGTACGATGACGGCAGCGTCCCGATGTGCTGGATGACGACCTCGACCTTCTCAGAACCGAGGCACGTGTCCAACCCGAGCGCGTTAATCATCTCGCGCACATCTTTGCCGCTTAGTCGACCGTCTTTGTCGCGGTCCCAGTTGAGGAACGCGGCGCGCAGGCTGCGCTTTCCGTTGTATCGGTCGCGCAGTAAATCGCAAAACTCGTCCAGCTCTTTCGGGTTTGGCGGTGGTCGCTGCACCTCGGTTCGGATGTGCACTGGAATGCTGTTGGCGGTCTTGCCACTGTTGTTGGCCGTTGGCTCCGTGACTTTGATCGCCCATTGCACTTTGTCGTCGCATCCTGGAGCTGCTGCATGATGGTTCAGCTTCGGCAAGCTGCAAATTGTACACGAGTGAGACGTCTGGGTCTTTCCAAGCCCACAGCGATGACCTGCGTCGACAACACAGCCTTCTCACCTCTGCTGAGCCTGGTCCGTGTCCTCAAGATCGCCATTGAGTTGCCTTTCGCTGCTTCCTCGTGCGCTCTAAACATTCGTGTACAGTCATTCGCAGTGAACGAGGTGTGAGCTATCGTATGCGACACCCAAGCCACGTGCGTGTATTCACCTGAATCCTCCGCTTGGAATGCTGTCGCTCTGGCGCCACGACCGTCACTGGTCTCCTCGCCGTCACCGCTCCACTCTTATTACCAACTGTCGCGATGGCAATCGCAGCCGCTTTTCTCGACGGTGGCGACAGCAACAGCTCGGGTACTTGGTTGCGTGGAGATGCTGTCAATAGCGATACTGGATGAAGCGGATGAGGAGGAGGAGCGTGCCGGCTGGGACTGACGGCGGACACCGGCCGTTGGTTCGCATTGCTGCTGCCGTTCTGGTGGCGCCGCTCGCGCATACTGCTCTCCTCCTACACCGAGCTCTACTAGTAATGGTTTCTCATCGGCCTGGCAATTTCTCTAGGGGAGGCTGTCAGACACTCATGTTACTGAATATAGATGCATCAGACTAGAGATACGAATAGCACACACCAGTCACACATGTTCACAAATAGCTCCGTCGCTTATCATGCAACTGCACCGTTGTCGTTTCTTCTTCGCTGCTTGTTTATTAGGACATATCAAATCTGCTCTACATACCTTCATGAAGCTCGTCACCATACTCAAAGCCCTCGCTCTTGTTCTGACCGGTCGACGGGATAAAGAAGTGGAAACCCATGGACGCGACGCCGCAGAGCGTGGCGCTCGTCAGGATCGCACGCGGACTGCGCAGTTCGCCCGGTAACAGCGCCAGTCCGGCCGAGAAACCACCAAAGAACGGGTTCAGCAGGTCGTTCTTGCCGCGCATTTTCTCGAGACTGCAGGACACACCGCCAAAGATACCAAGGAAGCTCGCAAAGCCAAACATGTTGCGACCGCAGAGCCACGCGAAGGACTTGGCCATCTCCTTCGGGATCGTTGCGTTCTTCTTGCCAGCAATACGCTCCTCCCATAGCGAGTTGGGTGCATTCAGCAGCGCGTAGCCGTCCACGCCGATGGTCCACGCGAGCCCCGCGCCGAGTCCGCGATACACGAGCAGCGCCGTGGAGGAGACGCAGTCGGATGACGTGTGCTTGCTGTTCTGATCGTCCGCCCTCGCGTTCAGCGCGGGCGAGGATGAGGACGTGCGCTTGGGGTCCACGAAGTACGTAGCCGCGACCATTGCAGTGAGGACCATGGGTGCCGTGGGTGGGGCTATAAGCGGCCCTCGCAGAGCAGGCAGCACCTGCGGCATCGTCACATTCCGTCTCGCGCCCCACATTGCGTTGCTTGTTTTGACCAACAACAACAACATTGCAGGAATTCGGAGCCGCTGAAAGGGTGGCACGCTGTACCACTACAAGCGGTACAAGTGGCTTTTTAGAAATTGCGCCTTTTGAATTTCCGAATGAAGCCCGCCAGCATCACGCACAAAACACGAAAGTCCGAAAGCGAGAGAGATGGAGCGGCGGGCGGCGGAGGCGAGCGCTGCAGAGTCGCAGAGCGCAGCAGATCACGACAGAGATGCTGAACGCGATGATACAACAGCAGCAGTCGCTAGTGCCACGGCAGACAGCACACAAGAGCGCAAGCAGGCAAAGGAGGCACACGCGCTGGGCGATTCGAACCAGAAGAAAGAGAGCGACGACGACAGCCAGTACCGACTCGAGTTCTCGGCGGCGCAGCTCCGCGTGAAAGTGCAGCAGGCGCGTCTGGAGACGAAGATCACGGCGGATGAGCAGATACTTGTGCTGCGGAAGCAGATTGTGGACTTGGAGCACAAGATCCAGGATCTCCAGCGCAGCAACGCGCAGGCAGCGGATCGCCATCAACTGCTGCAGAACGGCTTGGACGCGATCATGAAGGACCACAAACGCACGCTGAACGGCATGCGCGACGACTTGCATGTGGACAAGTTGGTCGCTGCACTTGAAGCTGAGAAAGCTGGGCGCGAGAATCTGCAAGCTGCATTTGAGAAGCAGAACGCCGCACTACTGAGCGCACAAGAGCGCGTTGAGTCCCTGAATGTGCAAGTACTCAAGTACCAGAAGACAGAAACGGTGCTCGCGCAGTCGATCTCGCATTTCCAGCACCGCTTTGATAACAAGGACCAGCAGCGTGTCGCGTCATTGGAGCGCGTCAAGCTCGAATTGGAGGAGAAATATCGCGCCGACACATCCGCGTTACTTCGCGAAGTGGAGATCTCCAAACGCGCAGAGCAAATGGCGCAGGAGCAGCTGCTGGCGCTCGAGAAAGAGTGCCGCGCATTGCAACAGAGCACACAGGCTGCACTTGCGAAGCAGGACAGGAATGGAGACGCGGAAAGAGAGCTGCGCACCAAGCTCGACCAGCTGGAGACCGAAAAAGCGGTGCTGGTGAGCAAAGCCGAGCAGCTACAGCGAGCAGACGGCCAGCTGCGCAGCAAAGTGAAGACACAGGACGACGAGCTGCAGGAGCAGCGCAGCCAGAACGCCCTGCTGCGCGAAGAAGTCAAAGAACTGACCAAGATCGCGAGCGATCTGATGGAGATGGCGGAAAAGCACCAACAGGAGAAGCGGCTGCGCACGGGACTGCGCGACGAAGATGACGAGTTCCTCGCGAGGCGCAAGAAACGATTACGGATGTCGATTGGGTGATTCCTCTTTCCTTCACGAATCAAAAGATAAACTTACACTCAAAAACCATCATTACCATGGTCTCTTACGTTAGCGCCACTTCGGAGTCCAGCTCTCATGGCTGACTACTGCTATCTTAAGCGTCCTCTCTCACTCTTCTCATTGCAGCTATGACGATGAGCGCGCATGCAATCTTTCTCGATGCAACCAGTTCGCTGTGCTCCTCCACTTCATCCATGCTTAGCATTTTGTTGACTGCTGCTCTCTTCAGCTACGACGTGACTTACTTCTTTCCTTTCTGTGGGTGAGCATGCACAACACAAAGTCCGTTAGTCAACAACCATTCGTTATCACGCAAGATGCATCAATACATACCTTCTTCTTCTTCTTGGACTTCTTGGACGCACTGCTTGATGCCGTCGATGGTGTTTTCTCATCGCCACCGTCGTCGTTGTCGTCATTGTCATTGTCATTGTCATTGTCATTGTCATTCGTTGACTCCGATGCAGCAACTTCAGCATTCGAGGACAACTTTCGCTCAAGCGATTTTGGTGGCGACACGGGTTTCTCAATTGACGGAGATGCAACGTGGGCTGAACTGACTTCAGCCGGTTTGGGTGCCTCAACCACTTTCGGCGGAGACGCTGGGGTTGGAGACACAGGCTTTAGCGCAGGTTTTTGTGAAGACACCGACTTCGTTGGTTCGGTAGTCGTTGCTGGTTCTGGAGGCTTTGCGTTCGCGACAGGCACTGCAGCGTGGGGTTGAAACGGCGGTGCATCAACAGAAAGCGGCTGGAACGGCGGCGCTTCCGCAGAGAGTGGCTGGAACGGCGGTGCTTCAGCAGAAAGCTCGGAGGGCGGCTCAGGCTTGTTTAGCCCAAGCAAGTCCACGCTTTCTACCGCCGTCTTCGCTTTCGGTGGCGGCGAGGCGTGGCTCTGATGCTGTTTTCCCCGCTCTTTCTCATGTTCATGGTTGTGATTGTGCTGTTGCTGCTGCTGCTGTTTGTTATGCACATGGGCATTCTGTACAGTCAGCGATGGCTCAGGACTCTTGTACCCGCCGATATGTGCGCCGTTGTTCGCGGCCTTCTTGACGACGTCAATATGATCGTACTCCTCTCGCACGCTCTTCTCACTACACAGATGCCACACATCCAATCAGCCAGTCGTCGAGAGAGAGGAGAGCACGAGCGGTCATGACAAACAGTACACCACGCAGCTTCAGAGTGATAGATGCATGCAATACGTACGTGAGTT
This sequence comes from Globisporangium cederbergense, assembly GCA_023334245.1. NCBI lineage: Eukaryota > Oomycota > Peronosporomycetes > Pythiales > Pythiaceae > Globisporangium > Globisporangium cederbergense. The sequence goes on along the minus strand of JAASGO010000791.1, from coordinate 2,818 downwards.
TGCCCTTGGGCAGCAGCGACTCGCTGCCGTCGAAGCGGTCGTCCTCGCGCGAGAAGCAACAGCCCATGATGGCGTCCGTCCGTCCTTCTCTCTTAATCGGTCGGTTGCTTTTGCTTGTGTGAGCCGTCCGTCGAGTGGGGGCGGCGGCGGCCGCATGCAGTTGTGGGGTTCCTTTCCTGTGTGTGTTACTTCACACCCTTTCAGCAAGATCGGAGGAAAGGTGTGCATTGTTACTTCACCCGCGATCTTGAAGTTGCTTTGGTCTTTTTATGGAACTGACTCGAACACAGAACACACAAAAGGTGTGACAACAACAGCAATGGCTGGCTGGTATTACACAATGGCGTCCATCATGAGTACGCATGATGAGCACTCGGCACTTGGCAACTAGCGCCGCTCTTTACCAACTATCCGCATGTATGTAGAGCAGCGTGTAAGGTAGTGAGTGGTCAGTGTAGCAAAACGGGCGCGATCGCTGCGCCCACGGCCGCGTCCGCCGCGTTCTGGATCTGCAGCTGAGCGAGTGGATCCGCGAGTTGCGCCGCGAGGAAATGCCGCAAGAGCTCATTGCGCACGAGTGCTGAGCCCGTGCCAATCATCCTGAGTGATCGATCCGACCGTGCACAAGACCATGGCAATCGTGAGTCATTAACAAGCAGCCATCAAGTGCGTCGCTGAATCATACGCAACACAAACAAGACTCACTGTCGGGTGGCCACCGAGGCGCGTAGCTCTTCAGGGATCATCGCGACGAGGTTGCCAATGAGCCCTTTGCAGAGTGCGGCGCTGATATCCCCAAGCGACCAGTTGGACATGCAAAGCTGCTGGATGTGGCCTCGTGCGGATGGATCTGCGCGCTCCCCATTCAGCGTAGGTACAAAGATGAGCTCCGTGTCGTGCTTTGCCATGCCAAGTTCAATGAGGCGCTTGTACCAATGCGCAGTGTCATCGTCCGATCCGCTTGACTGAATCGCTGTGGGGTTTAGCTGAAGCTCTTGAGTCCATTCTCGACACTGCTTGACCAGCCACGTAACTATATTACCGCTAGCCAGGAGCCACAGAAATACAAAGTTGAGAGCTTAGCTCCACGGCACTATGTACAACAATCGATAGGCTTCACTCACCCTGAGAGCGAGGCCGCGACGCCGAGGAACTGGTTCTTGAACAGGAACGGCCGCACTTCAAAGCTCTTGCTCGTACTGTGGAGCCCCGCGACTTCGTCTGCAGAGAGTAGCATCGCCAATTGGGCTGATGTGCCAAAGTTCACCACTATGTTCACCCACACGCGCAATCTTCAGTTAGAAAGTTGACTGAAACTTCAGAGTTAGCATCCACTAAAACATCACGTACATGTGAGATTGGTCTCTAACTGTGCGTGCTGACTCGACTTCTGCTGTTGTGCGAGCGCTGCGACCACAGAGCTCGGATGGTCGCCAATCGGTACGAGTACCGGCTTTCCACTGGGCAAGCCGAATAGGGGGTCTGCCGTGACGTGGCCGACGACAGTTCCCGGTTTCTTCACACTCGGGAGCATCTCGAATGGAATCTTCAGTGCTGCGACCCTGTGCACATTCCAATAAAGAGTGCAGCAGTCTAGCGAAAGGAAAACAAGGTATCAGAATCCACAATGGGCACGTACGTTTGCCGATTCCAGTCGGCGTTCCCAACGTCAAAGCCGCCCCAGCTGCACGCGTTCGTCGTGTCGATGCTCGCGTCCTTTGGCGAATTGTGACCGCAGAGCACGAACGTCAAGAAATCCTGGATCGTACCACACGCGTCATATCCTTCGAGCGATCTCGGTGCAGTTGCTAGAGTGTGCGCGTAGGTCGCGAGCCCGTACCCCGTCGCGAGCGGCGATGAAGTCGATTGGGCAGTGTCAGTCGCATTCAGGCTGATTTCTTTGCTGCAATGCTGCAGGAACTCGGGTGAGCAGCGCTGGTCCTGCCACGTGACCAACTTACTCCATGTAGGTTGTGACTCAGCCGCGCCTTGCTCAGTACCAACGGCGAAGAGCTCTTGCACATGTGCGTGCACTGAAGAACTACGCCACCACACGATCCCGTGCATCTACAGACACACCACACAGTCCAGTCAGTGTCTTTTTCAGGTCCACTGCAACATCATACTGCCAGCGGTGTAGACGTATATAGTACCTGCCCGCAGATGCCAATCGACGTGATCTGCTCGCGCAGCTCGGCCGGCAGAGCGGCGATCGCCTTGTGGACGGCGCGCAGCACCTGCTCGACGTCCTGCTCACCGTGGACAGCGCGTCTCTGAGCTGCAGCTGCGGAGAGAGGAATCTCGTCGAGCGCCACGTAGGACGCGGCGAGTAGCTCGTGGTTGGCTGATGAGGCGCTCACAAGCGCGCACTTGACCGCCGTCGTACCCACGTCCACACCGAACAACATGCTTGCTTCTTTGCGTTTACTTTGTGCGAGTGAGTCATTTTGACCTATCGGACTGCATATTTTTGAAGAGCATAGTGTATGAGAGGCTGGTTGAAGTTCGATGAAGAGCTGCAAGTCAGTATCGGGAAACAAATGGTACTGATTCTCGTCTACAGATTTCTTAGTTGACGTGAAGGTTGCGATGGCTGTACTTGGTCGTCTGCTTCACGTCACCAAAAGGGTTCGATGCCTGGGTGGCAGTGACAGTGGCCGAAGTCACCACCACGCCATCCTTCTTCTCGATGGAGACATCCACGTTTCCACTGCCACTACTCTTCGTGACAGTCGTGGTCCCACTTGGGTCGGAGGTTGACACAGTAGCGGTCGCTTGAGTTGTAGACGCCGACGAGGTGTCCTTCACATCTGGCGTT
>JAASGO010000790.1:0-14773 GCA_023334245.1 Globisporangium cederbergense | reverse complement strand
GAGAGAGAGAGAGAGAGAGAGAGAGAGAGAGATGATGATGATGATGATGATGATGATGGATGGTGACGTGAGCCTGCAAATGTTCCTGTGGGAGTTTTCATGATTAAGGCCTAATCTGTAGGTCGTAGAGCACGCTAATGTGATCGATTTATAATTCCATCTTCTTGGACATCCAGACCATGATCGACTGCTTCGTTTCGCGCCGAAGAAAAAGCGCTTTGCGATCTCATGCATCTTGAGCGTATCTACGGAGAAGAGGATATCATCAAAGCGCACGAGATACAACTACTATTGCCCTACAGAGGATGCTGATGATTAAGTGAGGTATATTCAGCTACGAAACTCGAGCTCCAATATCCATTCTCCCAGCTACGCTACCCCGCAAGGTAGTTTCGACAAACAAAGACGCAGAGGTTGTCTCCTAGAGACCTGTACATTTTCGCTACTCGAAGAAGTAGTCAGTCTCCAGGAGTTGGAGCTGATCAAACCAGTGTTGTATATCGTTGTTCATGAGCCTTTGAATGTCTGCACCGGTCCACCTGGTGGTCGGGAGGTCATACTGCGCTGAGGTAGATGAGTTCATGGCATGATTGGCAGCGAGATCTGCCATCTTGTTGTGAGCGCGATAGTGATGACTCCAGCTTGAGATGTCCATAACGTCTGCCATACGCTTGGTTTGTCGGTACAGCGCCGCAAGACGCCGTTGCTTGGGCACAATATGATGTCGCTGTTGACGGATGATCATCGCACTATCGCCAACGACGTGAAGTGATGCACATTTGTGGGCTTGGGCAAAGTGAAGGCCATGGGCCAAGCCCATGTATTCCACCATGTTGTTTGTTGTGTACCGGTTGGAGTAGGCCATGCTGGCCACCCAGAGGATGCATGCTTGTCGCTGGTGGCGGTTGATGCGTAAGACGACCGACCCTGATCCACCAGGGCCTGGGTTACCACGGGACCCGCCGTCGAGGAACAGTAGGTATTGTGAGTCAGTGTGCCTCGGGCGTTCGATTGACCATTGCTCACAGTCCTCAAAGAGTATAACTGTGAAGTGAAACAGCAAGTCCGCCTTGATTCGTGCGGTATGCTTATCTCGACCCTCCCGCACTGAGAGCTGAAAATTGACGAGTCCGCATCGGATGCACTGCAAGCTGGAAGCTCGGAAACCATGATGACTCAGCGCTGCTCCACGTACAGCCGCGTTCCGATGTCTCCACACACAGGCGACAGCCGCAGCACAGGAGTAATGCCACGCCGTATTCGCCGTCTCGTACACAAAGTCAAGGTGGTCCTCCGTGAGCTGGTTTCGGGTGCCACGTTCTCGGCAGCGCGCCCACGCCAATCGAGGCGGATGCGGCATGCAAAGCTCGTATACACTCTCTGCTCGGGACGTTGCCGAGAAGAACCCGAGTCGGTCCCACCTGCAGCCAATGTCAGTCCAGAGCCCTTTCGCCTCCGGGCAGTCCCAAAATGTATGTTGGCTCGACGCTGGGTTGGACGTTGAGCAGCCCTCGTGAGGGCAGTTGCAGTCACTGTCTCGAATTCCACGCCACCAGCTTTCCCGCCTTCAGCCGGTACACCGTTTGCCGTTCGTAGGTATTTAGGCCGGGGAGACGCGAGATGTCTGTCCATTTCGCGGCGGAAAATCCTCGTGCAACAGATGACATGATTTTTATGATGATGGGAGTGAGGTATATTTAGGTACGTTGCCGACCTACAATATTGCAACAGACGACATATTAGATCTGAGTGCACCATCCACCGCCGCCGAAGCCGCGCACTGTGCCACACCTCTCGCAATTCTCGCAGATGCCGCATGCCGTTTGTAGTTCTGTCGTACCACGGCCCAACGTGCTGGCCCGCCCCATATCTGAATGAGTCGCGAATGGTGAATGGTGAGGGTTGGCATGAAAACCCACCCGTTCACGTCCATAGTGGCTGAGCTGTCCATGTCTAGGGAGCGACCAATGCATGTGTCGACTTCATCAGCGTGGCTTCAAAGTGCGACACCTAGTCTGGGACCGTGAGATGCCATTCATGAACCTGTTGGATGGAGTGACTGTACGGTCGGAGGAGTGTTAGGACTCTGGGCCGGTACAGCAGCTGTGGGAAATTGAAGAGCAAGGCAAAGCATAACCTTTGGAAAGCCCGCTTTGATGGCGCCGTTGCCATCGCGCCCCCGGGCACGAATTCGAAAGACAATCTCCCCTTCTATATCCAGCTCCATCGGACCACTTCATGCAGATACTTCGTGTGAACAGTGATACCCGCAGCAGCTAGTGCATACGGAGTGCCTTTTCGATCGAGCAGCTAGCCGTCCTAGCGTGTGGAACAAAGGCGCAACCATTCGTCGCAAAATGCACCACTGCCTGCAGTCATCAGGGCGATACGTTGAGTCATCTCCGCCCCCATGATGTGAACCAAGTCGATGACGTACTTCCCATCGATCCAACGGGCCGTATCATATCCTTTGATAACTACTGTCGCGCATCGTTGCAACGATGTGCGGTCTTCTGGTGTCACTGGTTTGGCGGCCTCAGACCGTAGTATTCTTGCACCGGTCGCCCACATTGAAGGTCCAATCGCTCGACTCACTCTGGTGATAGCGCGTGAAGTGATGAAGACCGATTGTCCGCCTTCGTCGCTCAGCAAAATGTCCGCAAGAGATCGCTCAAAGGCCGTAGAGGTGCCAGCCCAACGTGCCACCGCCGTGGCCCCTATTGCAAGCAGTTCAGTCCTAATGTTGGGCACCGCTAGTTTCCGTCTTTGCAAGGCAGCTCTGCTTGCGATTGATCGAGTGTGAGGACCAATCTGCATGCACGTGCGCTGCTGGACACAGAATCCAGTAACAAGTAGCGCGTGGGTGCGAAGCACCAACATTCACATGAAGTGTTCGCACGCCAGCCCGTGGGCACATCTGCACCTAGCACGAGCATACATTTATCCATGTCGTGGATTGTATGTTTTTGGTGGAAAGACGCGTAACCCGCTGCCGTTGGTAAGAAACATAGGACTGAATTCGCTGAATAGACGGCGTTTGTATGGTTGCGACTCCTCTAAGAGTAGACGGCAGAAGACAGAAGACCACAGACAACAACAGCGTCTCGCGCTCTCCACCCGCCAAGAATCCGCCGCCGCTTGTGTGCAGTGTGCAGTGTGCTCGCGCCCACGTCTAGTGCCTCTTTCGCAGTGGCTCTGGAGCGGTGCGCGTAGGTGGGTGGCTGTTCGCCTTAAGTGGATATGGGGAAATTATTGTTCGAAAACGGGCGCCGTTGAGAGAAGCGGCTACAGGAGAGTCGAGCCGCTGACCTCGATGCACTGTTCATGGCCGTGAAGAGAGGCAACGTGGACGACATCCAGCGCTTACTCCGGCAACGGAGCGTCACTGTGAATGGCAGAGAGGTGTTGACGGACCGAACAGCGCTGCCGTACGCTGCGCAACTGGACCATGTCAGTTCTGTGAGAGTGCTGGTCATGAGCGGCGCAGCTATTAACGACAAGGGCGTACATGAAAAGACAGCGCTCGCGTACGCTGCTGAGCGCGATCATGCTGATGTGGTACAAGAGCTGCTCAAGAGCGGTGCCGCGATCGAAGCTAGGGACAGCTGTGGGTGAACTGCGCTATCACTTGCAGCTCGATTTGATCGAGTTCGCGTTGTCTGAGATCTGGTCCAATCCGGCGCAGAGCTTGCAGCGAAGGACCACGACGGAGAGCAGCCTTCTCGCATACAGTGATGGCAAATTGGGATCTCGTAGTACGTAAGCTGGTCAAGTGCGGCGCGGACATTGAAACCAAGGACATCAAGGGAAGAGCAGGGCTATCGCTTGCGGCTAAATCTGCTTCTTACAAGGTATTCGACGAGCTGATCCAGGCTAGTGCCATCGATGCCAAGGACAACAAAGGTATGACAACCTTATCATTCTTCGCTGGTTTCTGCCGCGACTATCTACTGGGCAAGCTCATCGAAAACGGCGCTGACGTGAACACCGTAGACAGTCGCGGCAGAATTGCGTTAGCGATTGCAGCTCAGGCCGGCAGTATTAGCACGATAGTCACGCGATCCTTTGCGGCGTTGATGTGATTCGCAAGGACGCCGACGGGCGAACTCTGCTATCATACCCAGATTCAGCTGGTCGTGTATCAGTGGTGAGGGAGCTGACCAAGCATTGCGACGCACTAAGGGACATGGACGACAACGGAAGATCGCCACTATGGTACACATCGCAACGAGGGAATCACGATGTCGTCGCAGCACTTCTTGGCTACGATGAGTCTGATCCGACACGGGACTTCTCAGTGCATACGTTATTCGATGCACCGGCAGAGAACATCCAAGCGGCAAGGAGATTTATCGCTGAGGAAGCTTCCTTTCGGGATTCATCGACGAAGGGAAGAACACTGGTGTGTTTTGCAGCCGACTGCGGTCACGCGGAAGTCTTGCAAATGGAGATCAAGAATCGGCCTTCGGTTAGTGCTTCAGCAAAGAACGGAGAGATGCATTGCTCCTTTCTCTTACTGGTCGCGCCGGTAACATAACGTTTTTCAAGCTTCTTATCGAGTCAGACGCACTTGTCAATGCTTGGAGCGATATTGATGGAGAAACACCGCTGATCTCGGCTGCGCGCTGGGACTACTTCGCTGGTGTGCGCCTTGCCATCGACCACGGAGGCACCATCTTTTCGAAGGCGCTGACAGCAGACGAATTTCCACTCATCCCTGGGACTTTGAAGACGATGCGGAATCTGTGTGACAAAGCGTTTGAGTTCAAGGCCGTGTGCTTTTGCTAAGTGGAGCGATTGGAAGACTGTTGCGGCCAGCTGCAGCAATTCGATCCGACGCGAGTGCATGGCACGAGCACTTTGGTGTCATTCGCTACCATTATCTTCCGCTTCTGCCAGCTGCTGTTCGAGATCGAGAAACGACTCCGTCCGCTCTTACGATACATTGGCCATCGTGCAACCATCGACAAGATGCGAGACTTCCACGAAGAGCTGGATTACTTCATGGAGATGCTTAGTTTAGTGAACGATCGCACGCATCAGAAACATCGCTGGGATGAAAATCAATGAGAGCTTCAGCAGAGTCTTGATACTCGTGGGTTCGGATGAGGCTCTCTTGCAGGGATGCGTGAGTGTCCAGCAGCAGCTTGATGCAGCTGTGCTTCTTTAACATGAAGCGCAAATCCGAGCGAAAGAGAGGAGAGAGAGCAAATTCGAGCCAGCCAGCAGAGTTGTGAAGCAGGTCCTTCGATTGCGCGACATCGACAACGCGCCTGTTGTTCCAAAGTGGTTCATTTCTTGCGACAACGTGGAATTCCACAGCTGGAACTTTGTGCGGACTGAGAACAACACCATCACCTGTTACAAGGGCAAGTGGCGAAAGACGAGCGTGATGGTTGAAGCAATCTACCTCATGTTAAACAAGTTCCACTCGGCAGCAGAACGTTGGTCACAAGTGAGCCATCTGAATGTAGCCAAGCTCTTTGGTGCATATCACATTGGGACGCCGAGGCTGTTCATCTACGAAATGGCCCCAGAAACTAAACAGCTGCATGAGTTCCTGCGCGTGAAGTCCAATAGGACTCTGGCATACAATCTATTGTACGACGCCGCGCTTGGGCTCCAGTATCTTCACAACGTGAATGTTGTCCACAACGACCTGAAGTGCAACAACATCCTAATTGACATGGACAGCAAGGCCAAGCTGATCGACTTTGGGCCGAGCTGCTTGCTGAACGAGGCGGAGCTCCAGTTCGATCAGGAGCATATGGGGGCGGTGCGGTGAAATCCCACGAGTACCTTGCGGGCGAGCGGCCGTCATTACCGTAGGATGTGTGCTCGTTTGCGATGGCCATCATCAAGGCCGTCAGTGATGACCTCCGTGGGGACGAGAGCTACACCCAGGCGCAGTTCTTTCCCGCGTGGATAGGGGTGAGCTCTCGACACTGCCCGAGTCCGTGAGTGAGAAGTAGCGCCATTTGATCCACTTGATAACGAAGTTTGCCCCTTTGGAGCGCGTGAGGATGGCATTTGTGGTCGACAAGCTCAACGAGATCGTGCACGATGAAGGCATTGCGCCGTAGCGACACACAATAGCCACAAAAACCGAGGCAGGTTGGTGTACTTGCGAGCTCCCAGTGAAATGTGCATGCGTGCACATAGTGTTCGTACAGGTGTGGCTAGCTCGCCACCTAGGCGGCTTGAGCAGATTTCTCACTGAGCTGTCTGTCCTGAGGCCTCGAGACCTATTGCATAGAGCGATAGTGAAGCAAGGAAGGGCTCATCGCCAAACGCTTTCGTTTGGTGATGAGCAATGAGCGAGTGAGCTCAGTGATGACACCAACCAACCGTAGTGACAAGGTTGTGTGCTAATCCTGATTTTTTTTCAAATGATGTGGCCGCAATGATGGGCACGGGCTCAGGTTCGAAAGGCTGTTTCGCATCTTCAACTACAATCGGCTGCTGTGACAAAACAAAAGTCATAAACTGCATATACAGTGAAGCATAGTAGTTACGGTATACGATAATTAGTATATCTGTGCTGCGTATATGGTCGACTTCAGCTATGTCAGACAGAGTTATCCCAAATATCCCGAATATCTCGAATGCATCTACGGATAAACTGATCTAGCTACTATGTCACAGCAGCTTCTGCCATTGAGCGCCTGCTCAAGCTGAGGCGGTTGCCGGGCGTAATCTAGGAATTCGTATGCCCCGAGCCTCATCATCATGGGTTCATTTTCACGCACGACAGGCCACAAAGGGCGGCGGTACGGACGCCAAACTATTCATCCTTCTCTTTCCGTGCCCCGTTTGCTTACTTTCCGCAACTGCTGGTCGCTGGACGCGACTTGTTGGGCGACGATCCAAGCCGCCACCAACGCGCTCTTTCGTGCCAGTTGCGGTTTTCCATCGCTAAGCACACAAGGGACCAGTGGCTTGGCCAAACGAGCTCCTGTATCTTCTTAAGCCAACATGGAGCCATCGAACGTGGTCCTGGACGCCGAGAACGACGACGTCGCTCCGGAGATCCTCCACGGCACGGTCTTCAGCCGCCAGCACCTCCCGCGCTTCAGCAACAAGCGCTCGAGTTCCAACTTCTCGATCGTCGACGAACCAGCGGCGCGCGCGCCCAGTCGGTACGCGCATGGAGCCCCAAAGCTCACGCAAGACGATCTGTCCAGTGCCGATGCGCTCATGGCTGGAGGGGTCCACGCGATGAATGCGACACTCGCGGCTGTGGTGGAAGAGGCATTAGGGACCCCGATCCCGAGCATGGAGGTGCGCTTCCGGGACCTGCGCATCACGGCCCACCTACCGCAGACGGCGTCCGGCAAGACCGAGGTGCCCAACCTGCTCACGCCCCTCAAGCGAGGGCTCACACAGTGTTGCACCAAGCAGCGCGTGATCGACAAGGAGATCCTCAGGGGCATCAGTGGCGTCTTCAGACCCGGGCGCATTACGCTCGTGCTGGGTCAACCAGGCTCGGGCAAGTCTGCTTTAATGAAGATCCTTAGCGGCCGCTTCCCAATGGACAAGACCATTGAATTCTCGGGCGACATCAAGTATAACGACATTGATCGCGCCACTTTACTGCGCTGCCTGCCACGGTTCGTGAGCTATGTGGACCAGAAGGACCAGCACTACCCGCGCATGTCCGTGCTCGAGACGTTCCAGTTCGCACACAAGTGCTGCGCGGGTAAGGGGCTCGAGCCCTGGATGATCCAGGCACTGAGCAACTGCACGGCCGAGCAGCACGACCACGCCCTGAAAGTGACTACGGCGCACCACAAGCACGCGCCCGAGCTCATCGTCAAGAAGCTCGGGCTCGACCGCTGCAAGGACACGATCGTGGGCAACGCGATGCTGCGAGGCGTCTCCGGCGGCGAGCGCAAGCGCGTGACCACGGGCGAGATGGCCTTTGGGCTCAAGAAGATCCACCTCATGGACGAGATCAGCACGGGGCTCGACTCGGCCGCCACATTCGACATCGTCAACTCGCTCAAGAGTCTCGCGTTCAACTTCAAGAACACGATCGTGATCTCGCTTTTACAACCCTCGCCGGAGGTCTTTGAGCTCTTCGATGACGTACTCATCATGAACGATGGCCACATCATGTTTCAAGGCCCACGCGTCCAGGCGCTGCCGTACTTCGAGGACTTTGGCTTCAAGTGTCCGCCTCGCAGGGACGTCGCCGATTTCCTCCTGGACCTGGGCACAGACAAGCAGGACGCGTACATTGTCGGACCCAAGCACGGCAAGGCCATCCCGTACCTGGCCGCGGACTTTGCTGATCGGTTCCAGTCGTCTGACATCTTCCAGGAGACGCTCTCGTATCTGAACCAGCCAGCACCGCACAGCGAATTCTTCAATCCGTCGTCGAAGGGCTCATTCCGTCAGACCTTTCTCGAAGACCTCCAGGTGCTACTCAAGCGTCAGATGCAGATGACGCTGCGCAACACAGCGTTCCTCACGGGCCGCGCGATCATGGTCATCGTCATGGGCGTGCTCTACGGCTCGACCTTCTGGCAAATGACCGACACGAACGCGCAACTCGTAGTTGGTCTTCTCTTCTCGTGCGCCATGTTCCTTTCCATGGGCCAGGCGTCCCAGGTCCCGACGTTCATGGAGGCCCGCAGTGTCTTTTACAAGCAGCGCGGTTCCAACTTCTTCCGCTCGTCGGCCTACGTGCTCGCGTCATCGGTGACCACGATCCCATTCGGGATCATGGAGACAGTTCTCTTCGGCTCCGTGGTGTACTGGATGGGCGGCTACGTGGAGCTCGCCGACCGGTTCATCGTGTTTTTAGTGACGCTCTTCATGTGTCAAATGTGGTTCACGAGCTTCTTCTTCTTCCTGTCGTCCATCGCGCCGAACCTGACGATCGCGCAGCCGGCGATGATGGTCTCTATCCTCTTCTTCATGCTTTTTAGCGGCTTCCTCATGACAAAAGAGAACATCCCGGACTACTTCATCTGGGTCTACTGGATCAACCCGCTCGCGTGGTGCATCCGCGGTCTCGGCGTGAACCAGTACACGGCCCCCAAGTTCAACGTCTGTGAGTACAAAAACGTCAACTACTGCAAGCTGTTCAACGGCATGACCGTTGGCGAGTACTCCCTGAGTCTCTTTGATTTGGAGAGCGAGATCAAGTGGATCTACTTTAGCTGGATCTACTTCGTCGGAGGCTACGTCTTCTTCGTGTTCGTGTCCCACCTCGCCCTCGAATACAAGCGCTACGAGAGTCCCGAGAACACGACGGTCGTGCAGACCGACCTGGAGGACCAGGACGTGTACATGGCGGCGCCCGACACCCCGCGGATGAACGAGAACGCCAATGTGCCCATGATCGACTTCCCCGCTGGACGAGGCTCGGCGGCAGGCTCAGGTTCGACGGTCACGATTCCAGTCGAGGGTTGTCATCTCAAGATCATCCCTGTCTCACTCGCGTTCCAGGACCTCTGGTACTCGGTGCCGATGCCTGGCGGCACTAAGGACGAAGAGATCGACCTGTTGAAGGGCGTCTCGGGCTTTGCGCTCCCCGGGACGATGACGGCGCTCATGGGCTCCTCGGGCGCGGGCAAGACGACACTCATGGACGTGATCGCCGGCCGCAAGACCGGCGGCCGCATCCGCGGCAGCATTTTGTTGAACGGCTTCAAGGCCACGGACCTCGCGATCCGCCGGTGCACGGGCTACTGCGAGCAGATGGACATCCACTCGGACTCGGCGACGGTGTACGAGGCACTCGTTTTCTCGGCCATGCTGCGCCAGGACGCGCGCATCCCAACGGCCGAGAAGCTCGCGTCCGTGGACGAGTGCGTCGAGCTGCTCGAGCTGCACCCAATCGCCGACAAGATCATCCGCGGCTCGTCCACGGAGCAGATGAAGCGCATCACGATCGGCGTCGAGCTGGCCGCGGCTCCGAGCATCCTGTTCATGGACGAGCCCACGAGCGGGCTTGATGCGCGCTCGGCCAAGCTCATCATGAACGGCGTACGCAAGATCGCCAACACGGGGCGCACAGTCATCTGCACGATCCACCAGCCGAGCACCGAGGTCTTCAACCTCTTTGACTCGCTGCTGCTGCTCCAGCGCGGTGGACGCACTGTGTTCTTCGGCGAGCTGGGCGAGGACTCGTCCAAGCTCATCGAGTACTTCCAGGCCGTGCCGGGCGTCAAGCCCATCAAACCGGGGTACAACCCTGCCACGTGGATGCTCGAATGCATCGGCGCCGGCGTGGGCGGCAAGACTGAGCCCAGCAAGGGTGCAGGTAGCCATGACCACCATGAGCTGCACCACGAAAGGCCACTCGACTTCTCGGAGTACTTTGAGCAGAGCGACCAAAAGACGCTGCTCGAGGAAGACCTGGACCAGGACGGCGTCTCTCGGCCATCAGAGTACCTGCCCGAGCTCAAGTTTGGCAACAAGCGCGCGTCGGACGCCAGCACGCAGCTGCGTCTGCTCTGCGCGCGTTTCTTCCTCATGTACTGGCGCACACCGACGTACAACCTTGTGCGGCTCATGATCAGCGTCGTGCTCGGCGCGATCTTCGGCGTGATCTACCAGGGCACGGACTACTCGACCTTCAGCGGTGCGAACGCCGGCGTGGGCATGGTCTTCGTGAGCACCATGTTCTTGGGGCTCATCGGTTTCAACAGCGTCATGCCCATCGCGGCCGAGGAGCGCACGGCGTTCTACCGCGAGCGCGCGTCGCAGACGTACAACGCGCTCTGGTACTTCATCGCCGGCACAGTAGCCGAGATCCCGTACGTCGCGCTTTCGTCGCTGCTCTTCTCGATCATCCTGTACCCGAGCGTGGGCTTCACGGGCTACACACGTTTTTTCTACTACTGGTTCATCGTGGCGCTCAACGTGCTGCTCCAGGTATACATCGGCCAGCTCATGGTGTACGTGCTGCCGAGCGTCGAGGTAGCCTCGATCATCGGCGCGCTGCTCAGCTCCATGTACATGCTCTTTGCGGGCTTCAACCCGCCGGCGGGCAATATCCCCACGGCGTACAAGTGGATCCACTACATCTCGCCGCCGACCTACAGCATCTCGATCCTGGCCTCGCTTGTCTTTGCCGAGTGCCCCGAGGACGCCGCAGACCAGGCTGGGCACCAGTACCTGGGCTGCCATACGCTCACGAACGTTCCGCCGCAGTACGGCACGCTCACGCTCAAGGAGTACATTGAGGACACGTTCTCCATGCGCCACGACAACATCGCGCGCGACACGCTCATCATCGGCGTGCTCATTGTCTGCTTCCGCCTGTTGGCGCTCTTCGGGCTGCGCTACGTGAACCACCTCAAGCGCTAAGGTGAGATGAGATGCATTATTTCTGCAAGTCTACGGAGCCCTGAGCTGATGGCTGATGAGAAGACACACACACACACACACACACACACACACAAGTGTAACATGTTAGTTCAAGAGAGAGACACACATAGCAGACAACGCATAGGTAGGTCACATACTTCGCTTCATGAGATGTCTATCAGATTGCATTTTCGCACAATATATATACACGAGTTTCCACTTCCACAGCTGCTGGCAATGGAGCGGACTGAGAACTGGTGCGCGCGCCTAGAGAACAAGAAATGGTCAGTGCACCATTGTATCAACCCACAAGACCCCCACCCACCTGATTGCACGAATCAAGGCAAAGCACATACTTCCAAGTACGATGCAACACGAAGAAGAAAAACAAAGGAGAAGGTATTGAGCCTCCACAGCGATTATCGGCCGGGGGTACCCCATGGCCAATGCTACCTCTCGTAGCGCTTGGCCCTCTCTCTCTTCTCCTTCTTGGACTACTTGTACACACACACTCCCTGCCGAATAAATAATGAGGTTAATAAAGAAAGCATCTGCAGCAGCAGCAAGCCCGCCACACGTTCTTCACTGCTGCAGCCACTCGTGATTCAGCGCATCCTACAGAGTTCACCAAGGGAATACAAACAATGAGTCAGTAAAACCATTGATAACATAGCAAGATACTCGAACAAGGGTGATGGCAGGTACGGTACCTTGGCCGTGAGCCGCTTGCGCGGGTTGAGCACGAGGATGCGCTCCACGAGATCCCTGGCCTCGGGGCTCACGTCAGTCCAGTACTTGGCCGGGAACGTGAGCCGGAAGAGCGATGTGAGCTTTTGGTTCGGTCGCAAATGCGTCGACGCCGCGAACGGCAGTCGCCCGCAGAGTAGCAGGTAGAGCAGCACGCCGAAGGCCCACATATCCACCGCTGACGTGTACGGGTGGTGCATCAAAATTTCCGGAGCGAGGTACCCACCCGTACCCAGGAACGACGTCGTGGTCGCGTTCTCACCGGCCATGAACTTGGCAAAGCCAAAGTCGATGATCTTCACAATGAGCTGCTCGTCTTCACTGTTGCCATATTCTGATTCTGAGTCAGAAGTCCTACCGGGAGCCGTGGCCAGCAGCATGTTCTCGGGCTTGAGGTCCCGGTGCACGACGCCCAGTGAGTGCATGTACTGCATGGCCGAGAGCACGGCGCGCGCCACTTGGATCGCTTCACGCTCGGAGAACCTTCCCTTTTCGACGATCGCGTCAAAGAGCTCGCCACCGTCGAGAAGCTCCATAATCAAAATCAGATACGCGTCGTTCTCGAAGGCCTCTTCGAGCTTGGCGATGTTCGGGTGGTCCACACGCTTGAGCACGTCCACCTCACGGCGCAGCTGGAACGCGATGTCGTGGCGCTTCTGCGACGAGAACGCCAGGCGTCGCTTGTCGATCACTTTGCACGCGAACACGGCGCCGTCTTGTTTCCGCTCACAGCGGTAGCACGTGGACGTCGTACCCGTGCCCAGCACCTCCTGGAGTGTGTAGGCTTCGGGCAACAGGCTCCGGAACGAGTTCATCGAGCCACGACGCGAGATCGAACGGGATGGCGGCGCTGATGAAGAGGAAGATGAGGCTGGCAGTGAGTTTGAGAGCGCTGGCTGCTGGTTCTGGATCCGATTCTGATTCTGCTGAGGGCGGCTACGATTCCACTGCTGCGTCGGGTGGAAGGCGAGGCCGGCGTTGGCCATGACCATGTCCAGGATCTCGTCGTCTTGCGGCTGGCTGCCCACAAAGGAGCTCTCGGACATGGTCGTCGAATACGACGACGCCATGGACAGCGGCGTCGTGGTCGCGGATGTCGGCATGGCGCCGCTCTTGCGCGAGGACCGCCCACCACCGCCCGGCGCACCGGTCCCTGTGCTTGAGGTTGTGTAGAGCGCCATGGGGCTGGGCACGAGCGGCACCAGCTGCTGCTGCTGCTTGAGCTGCTGCATCTGCAGTTCCAGTTGCCGCAACTGGCGGTTGCGCCGGGCGTTCAGCTCCGCGACGGCACGAGCGTTCGCGCTTGCGTTTGACGATGAGCCGCCGGGGCGCGATCTGGACGGAGAGGGTGGGGCGCCGGACGAGCGGCGCCGCGCGTCGTACCGGGTCTCCACGACGTCGTCACCCATAAAGCAGCGCTTGACGAGTGCCGCGCCCATGCTCGCGTGTTGTGCTTGTGTTGATTGGACCTGCTAAAACAGGGTGGAGTTGTTTGTTGGCTTGCTTGTTCACACAATTTGCGCTTGCGTTGCTTGCTTGTTCGTCGGATCAGCTGAAACAGGGTGATATGGTTTGTTTGCTGTTTACTGGCTTACCCAAATAACTGGCGCTTGTGCTGCTTGTTATTGGCTTGTTTGTGCGGGGCTGCAGAGAGAGTGTATGCTGGAACTGGACGCAAGTGAGACTCGGTATGGGAGGCGTGACTTGCTGGCGCGGTGACTGGCAAGTAAGAGCAAGTCGAGCGACGGGGGCGCGTGCCGTGCTTGCTTGCTTGCTGCTGGGACGGAAGAAATTGGTCGGCGCCGCTCGCTTGTTTATTTGCGCGCTTGTTGGTTTTTGGGCCTGGCTGGCGCACTGCTTGCTTTTGCTGGGTTTGGTTTGCGTTTGCGTTTTAGGGAGAGGGAATCTCAGTTTGTATAGGAATTTGTATGCGCAGGATTCGCAACTGGACGTTTGTTGCTGGTTTGGGAGCCCATACAAACTCCAAGACATTTTTTGTGTATCACGCCGCCAATTACTCACACAAAAGAAAACACGGATTTGAGAAGCCAGGGTTTTTATGGCTGCGTCACAAGATACCCAAAATTGAACAGCTGCTTATACCCAAATCAATTGTTTTGGGCCGATTTGGTTACCCAAATCCTGCATAAGCCGCGAAAACTGGGTTTATACGGCCACCAGAAAGAGGGTAGGGTTCTCTAATATAATGCTTGAAAACTCGATTCGAGTGTTTTGGGTTGTATATTTTTTGCGTGGGTGGAACAAGCATACGAAATCGTTCGCTCGTATACTGACATGCCGTGTGTGTCCAGCTCCAGCACGCGTGTCCACGTGCGTGCGAATGGGACTTACCAACACGAACCAACATGTTGGTGTTACGTCTTTACTCGCCAGAATGTACATCCAAATATGGATGCTGGACTTCGCCGCGTACAGAGCCTCGAGGACTGCCGACTCGGCGACCTTCGTGTTCAGGACCACCGAAGATCATGCGCTTCTCGAGTGGGTGGGCTTTCATCGGAGTCGCCCTCCCACGTGTTACACTGTGTGTTTGGTGCTAGAGGGTTGTGTCTGGAATGGAGCGTGCGTTCTCGCAATGCAAAATGCAAAATGCAAAGAGCGAGTGTTTTATAAAGGGAGGAGATCATTACTCTACGTCGCAGGATTTGGCTCGGGGGCCACTGTGTAGAAATGACTAACAACT
>JAASGO010000079.1:0-56231 GCA_023334245.1 Globisporangium cederbergense | reverse complement strand
GGTTACGGTATTTCAACCAACCAGAAAGCTCGATTGAACTTATATATTTATTTCAGCCAGTTAAGTGACGATCGGAAATATCTGAGTAGGATAAATATGCTCTAAGATATCCGACAAAATAAAAGAAGTGGTCCACAAAAGCGCCGGAAAATGATGAGGTGGCATCTTTTTGGTGCAAGTAATAAAAAAGATTGTGTCACATGACCATTCGAACAATTATCTGCTACCAAAAGCCAAAACTGTCGTGCGAAAGATCGAAAAACTTCCTTCCACATTCGCCACGTGGCCAGTTTCGTACTTAAGACCTTCGTTTCGAACTTAAGGCGAGCACAAAGAGCGAGCGTGTCCTTTTGGTCTTGAATCTTGCGACTGTGACAGCATTCCGCATCAAGTCCACACGGCAGCAGACAAGCAAGCTCCGGCATCCGCTCCGCTCCTCTCCGTCCCCGCACAGACACACAGACGACCAACATGGTGCGTGGCCGAGACAAAGTATTTGCTATGCGTTAATAAGGCTATGTGCTGACGTTCTTCTCGTACGCTTGCTGTATGCCAATGCGCTGTTCAGGCTGCCCCAGCGAAGATGCGATTGCGCTCGGAGAAGCACTTGAACAACATCACCAAGCGCGGCCTCGTGTCCAAGCCGGACAAGGTACCTACGAGCATTGCAAAGCGATGTTGAGTTGTGTGATAAAGTGCTGAGTGTGCTGCTGGTATTGCTGGGTGTTTTTCTACTCTCTGTGCAGCAAGAGAGCGGCTACGGCATCGGTCCGATACTGCTGGGCTTCTTTGTGTTCGTGCTTGTGGGCTCGTCCGTGATCCAGATCCTGCGCACCGCCCAGATGGGATTGTAAGTCAGTGATCTCCGAAGCGATCGGATGCGGTCTATCAGTGGTCAGTGGTGGAGCGAACAAGTGAGCGAGAGTGACAGCAGCTCGCGCATGACGCGGAGATTGTGGTGTCTGTGCCGGCCGCGATGCGTTAGGATATTTTATATTTTGGTTCGTACTGAAGGAAGGAGGCAGCGGGCGTGGATTGTTTATCGCCATGGCCGCTATACCCTTGCTCTGTGGTACTAGGAACGTAGTGACCATTACTTGCTTCTTTGCAGCCCCAACATAATGGATCACATCATTTTATTATTATTGGAGCGAGCGGATCTTGCGATTCCGTGAGGTCTCAAATGAGACAGTGAAAAAGATCTAAGAGACACATGACGCAAGAGGCAATCAAACCAAATGCAGATGGGCTCGGCGTTCATTACATGGAGGAGTATGTATGTAAATGTGCCGCTTGTCCAAGCTGCTTTATCTTCCGTGCCTCTTCTCGCTTTATGATCTCTCTCGGTTCAAATACACACATGTTCGTTGGGTTCATTCGCTTGTCTACAACTCCGAGTGCTGGGCCTCGCTCTCCTTGATCTTCTTGATGAAGTCGGCCTTCTCGACGCAGCCGACGCACTCGACGTTGCGCTCCGCGAGGATCTTCTTGAGCTGCTTGACGCGCAGCTTGGTGTAATCTGTGTTCACGTCCGTCTTGGTCGCTACCGTATCATGCATTCAAATAGCGTTGGTTAGATCTGAACGCTTAAGCATTGCGTTGAAAGAACACGTAAGAGGGACGGACGTACGGTAGCGCATGGAGCAGAAGTCCGGGTTCTTCTTCTCGAGCAGCTTGCAGATTTTGAACGAGTCCTTGCCGTAAGTGACCTGGCGCGCCACGTCCTTCTTCAGTGGCTCCAGGTTGTAGCACTGCAATACAAACAAAAAACCATTAGCAGTGTACTCCATCCATCGATGCAAAAGCGTACATTTATCCAAGAACGTACCAGTTTGTTGTCCTTGGTGCTGAGCTTCTTCGAACAGTGTTTGGTGACCGCGGCCTCCGAGATTTCCTGCTTCTTGCCGCCCTTCTTCTGCTCCACGAGCGTCGCGTACACGCCCTTGATGTCGTCCACGACCTTCACGCACACTGTCATAACGCAACAACATGATCACTCACCCGCGTCAGTCTCCATGTTTGCACCTTCAACAGCAGCAGCAGCAGCAGCAGCAGCACGGCTGCACACACGTAAACGCACCTTCGCACTCCTTCTCATCCGCAGCACCCTGGACGGCGGCAGGGAAGGCCGTGAGCACGATCGCGAAGAGCGCGACCAACACGACGCGCTTGCAGCCCAGCATCTTTCCTTTCTATCTCTTCTCTATCTGTCTCTTTAAAAAGTATCCGCTCCCAAAGGAGCGAAAACGCGACGGTCACTTTTCCAGAAGAGACTTCTCAAGCGCGCTTAAATGGGCTGGAACAGAGGCTGCGTGCGAAACTGCCAAAACTGTTTAAGCGTGCGCTTCAAAGTCCAGAAGCTTTGAGCACATTAGTTTTGGATTCGTATACAATATCAGAGGTATATTGTACCAGATCACGAGCAAACGAGCTTTAAAGTAGAGTTTGTACTAAATGACAAAGGTTTATGGCGATCTGGCTTGCCACGTGGAATCCTGACATGGATACGATCTCGGCATTTCTCTCGTTAATTTTATGAGTCATGTTCACCATGCTCCGCGTCTCATGAGCAAGATTGGAGCTCTTCGATTACGTGCATAGCCACACTGCGCCCGTGTGTTTCGCACCACCTAATGCACTTGTTATATCTACGAGTAGCGCGTCTGCAGGTCGGTGAAGAACCCGCTGGTCATGTTCTTGAGCTTCGCGGCCTTGTTGGACACCGACGACTTGAGCTGCTGCAGCTGGTACGCCGCTTCGTCTCCCATCACTGTCCACCACACATTCACGACAAAGTCAGCGAGGCGATACGTCTATAATGACCACACATACATCACGCAAACGTACTCTCGGTGGACGGCGCGCGCTGGCGGCCGTTACCGTAGAACGCGTCGCTCGAGATGGACTGCGAGCCCTGGAACTTGTTGAGGTGGTGCTGGTCCACCTGCGTGGACTCGCTGCCAAAGAAGTTGGCCGACGAGATCGACTTGGAGTTCTTGTACTTGTCGAGCGTCTCCGAGGGCGTCGACGTGGGCGTAAACGCCGCCGGCTTGGCTGCTGCTGCCGCAGTGGGCGAGAACTGGTTCATTGATCGGGCTCCGGCGCGGTCACTACAGACCAAATCACCATTTCCATGTCACCTTCTCACACGACAGTTTTAACATTGGTGATGGCAGCTCATAACAAAACGTACTCCTCGGCTTCCTGCAGTGCTCGTGCTAGCGCTTCGTCATCTTCGATCTGCTTCGTGTCGACCACAGCCGCCTGCACTGGGGCTGGTGGGTTCTACGAGGTGTCAAGGTTCATGGTTACTTCAGAAATCCACAGACGGGATAAAATCATTGACTGCGCATGTAACTTACCTCGAACGGGATGTCGTCGAAGTCAAAATCGGCGCCGCCGCCGGTCGAGAGCTTAGTGGCGCCGAGGCGCGTCGACTTTTTCACATTGCTGCCCGTCGTTTTCTATGACGATGGCACGCCACACTGTCAGTGTCTATCCACAGTATTTCTTAACCACAACGTTATTCGTTACCTTGGCGCGAGACTGCAGGCTGCTCGAGCCCAACGACGTCGAGGCAGCAGCATCCTTGCCCACCAGGACCACTGGTCGGTTCACTGCGAGCAGTCCCTCGGTCGGCGCGGCTGGAGGCACCACTGCCGCGATCGAAGGCGCGGGTGAGGCCGTGCGCTGGAAATGCGCAGCAGAAGACGTCGTGTCGCCAAGTGACGCGAGCTTCACGAGCTCGTCGAGGCCGTCGACGTCCTCGTCTTGTGCGTCCAGCAGCGCGTCGGCGCTCGGCTCGAGGATCTGCACGACTGCGGTCTTGACCTTCTTCGCGAGTGCCGTCTTGTAGAGCTGCGCGCCCTTGGAGTTGTACTTCTGCTCGATCTGGTCATTCGCCGTAACGCCACATCAGTCCCATACATAGGTTTATAATGTGGATCAATCAATACAATGCAACGTTGATGTTGACGTACGCTGGTCATCTCGTGGACACCGTACTGCTTGAAGAACTTGCGCGCCTCATTGTTGCCGCCGACGAACATGAGCTTGAGCTGCTCCTCGGTCCACTCGTCCATGTCAATCGAGCGCACGAAGGAGAGATGCACGCCTAGGCGGCGGTGGTAGCCCGAGCAGTCGAGGCAGATGAACACGCCATACGTGACGGTAGCCCACGTCGGGTTGCGCTTGTTGCAGTCGAAGCAGCCCTTGTTGGCCGCCGACGAGCGCAACTTGTGGAACCACGCGTCGCGCACCTCCGTGGGCACGTACACAGGCTTGGCGGTCGTGCTCATCGTGCTTCTTGTATGTAGCTGTCACTCTCTTGGCGTTTTCTTTTGCGGTGGTTTCTTGTGAGCGAGCACGCGTGGAGCTTTTTTAGTCGATCACGCAAAAGGATTGAAGGCGAGTTGGGTCTAGTTCTCTAAATTCAGCATTTTGTGCTATAAACTATTGACTAAAATTGTATTTATTTTTGAACTTCTACGCAACAGCAAATACTGATCAAAATAAAATGCATTTTAAATGAGATATTTGTAGTAGTTTACGGATACATAAAGATCGATACATTTCAGGCGAAGTCACAGAGTTGAAGAAGTGACATGCGGTGATCCGGAATCTCCACGCGCAGCTCCATGCGCAGCGAGCTACTCACAAGCCACCACATTGCTCAGTGGGCTCATTAGCTCCCCTCACTCATCATGATGAAGCACTGAGCCAGTCGGCACAGGTGCTCTGCTGGTAAATATAGCGGCGAGAGAGCGACGCATTGGCACTCGACGACTGTTTGCCAGTAGTGCGCTTGCATTGTGTCAGTCGTCGATTGATGCTGCGAACAACAGACGCAGCAGTATCACACATAGCAGCAAGCGCATAACAGCCGCCAATGCAGCAGCAGCATCGCGCGCCTTCATCGGTGTCGCCCAAGAAGAAAGTGCGGCAGCATGTCGTCACGCGCCAGATCTTCGCGCTGCCGGCGCTGCAGCAGTTCGAGCCCGTGCTCGCGTCCTCGCCGCGGTCGTACATGGTGCCTACGGGGTCAATCCCAAAGATCGATAAGGTGTCCAGTACTAACAACAATGCAACGTCTAACAGCAGCAGTAGTGAGGTCGGTGCTATCCGTCCAGTCAGCCTCGCTGTGACTTCACTATCACCTGCTGCCCCACAACAGCAGCATCACCCGGCGCCACATCGACCGCCTCGTGAGCGAGAGGGATCCCCAAGGATCCTGCGACCACAGCCCCCACCACCGCTGGGCATCTCTGCGCGAGCAGACGTGGACATCTATCGGTACAACCAAGGAACAACGCAGCGCATGGCGATCCGCCCGATCTTCGAGCAGCGCAAGCAGGACGAAGCCCAGGTCGCGCGCGAGATACTCTCTCGCCGAGAAGACGGTGATAGTGAAGGAGATGAGCAACGTATGGATGTCGATGATAACGTTGGAGACGAAGCCAAGAGCCAGGTAGTGCGAGAGCAAGAACTGCAGGACAATAATACCGAGCCTGAACAGCTTCATGCAGACGGTGGGAGCGCAAGTCAGAGTCGCCATGTCGATAAAGACCCCGTCTTCCCAGTATCGGTGCCTACGAATGCGGAAGAAGAAGAAGAAGTCCAGGAGTTCACAACAATCAAGTTTGTGTCGCCGCGCTCTGCGGATCGAGCGAATCGGCCTCGCTCGGGATTTGGTGGCGCGAGAAGCGACGATCAGGCACTCCGGACAACCAAGCTGAAAGATTCCGGTGGCATCCAGACACAGTATTCTGCCTCTGCGTCGGAGGCTGAGAGTCCAACCGCCTCCGAGCTGGAGCACGAAAAGAATCGCTTTCAAGGTGAGCCTGGGGATGGTACCGCCCTGAGCGCGCTTGGAGAAATCAAGGCGAGTGACGACACTGCTGTCACCGAATCTCAGCTTCTCCGACCACTGCAATCCGGCCGCTACTACGAGCCATTTCGCTCCATTGACAGTGACGTCAGCAGAAGCTCGCCGTATCCACAAGACAAGGTCGCTCCTGCTAGCGTATTAGGTACGACTGCTGGCTCAGCATCACGACCTCCGAGTGCGAGAGAGCATCGACCTCAGCCCACAGACGTCCTCTACAAAGTACTCTGGAAGGATCTGCGTGCCTTTGACGGCCGTGAGGTGATGCTCTCGCTGCTGCTCAGCTCCGAGGCGACCGCCCACATCACAATCACAGACCCACAAAGTCATCGGCTGACCACTGATGCCGAGATCCTCTTGATCACTGAGTTACATCTCGCAATGTCGAGCCAGCTGCGTCGTGATCTGCGCGTGTTGACACCAAAGTGGGCCGGGTGGGTGCTCTCATGCGTGTGTCTCGACAGCCACGGCAGGTTCTACCTGCAACTCGACGACAGCGACACCATGGAGTCTTCAGATTGCTTTGACGAGCAACTTTGCATCGACGGTTCCAATCTTCATGTGATAATGCACGTGCTCGACGACAGCACAAGCCTGCTCATCTCGGTTCGCGAGCTCGAGTCTGGCGAGACGAGCAAGATCTTCCTGAGCAAGAGCGAGATCCTGAAGCTGGCGAGTTCGTTCGGAATCGCACCTTTAGTGTCAGCAGAGGGAGTCGAAGAAGAGAGCGCCGTCGTGGCAAAGTTGCTCCAGAATGCAGTATTTCTGACTCAAGTTGCGACGAAGAGTCCTGTTATCCGCCTTGGCATGAAGAGCAAAGAGAACCCTGGCAACAGCTTTTCACTTCACGACCTCCAATCAAGCGAGTACGCTGCAGATTTATCAACCAGCCACGAAGCGCATTCAGACGGCGCATCGCCAGTTATCAGCCTGCCCAGTCTGAGATGCGCATTCTACTCGACTGAGGTGAATGCGATCCTCCTAGCGAACGCTTCGTTAGCTGCAGTTGCGCTCCTCTCGCAGATGCACGCTGAAAACGGGATGATCTCCGCGCTACGTCATCTTCAGCAGAGAGAAGCCGTGCAGCTCCACGCTCAGAGCTACGTGACCCACCACCAGTCAATCACGCCCAGTGGGAACGAGGACTTTCGTGCGCTCATCGCTGCCAAAATAGAGGCGGCCAAGCAGTCCAAGCTCCAGGAGATCGCGATCTCCTCCATCATCGACGACATGCTCGCAGATCTCATCACCTTTGAGAGTAGGATGGAGCTTTACGAGGCGAAATATTCTGGTGGGTACGACGACCACTACGCCAGCAAGGTACAGGCGACGTTCCGCATGAGCACGCAGCGCAAGACGTACGCGCACAAGAAGCACACGCGCATGCGCGCCGCAAGGCTATTGCAGGCGCTTCAGCGCGGAATCATCGCGAGAAAGCGCTACTGCGAAATGAAGATCGAGCGCGAGAAGTACCTCTTCTACGGCTTCCGCTCGAGTCTTCACCACGCCGCATCGGTGATGGAAAACCCAAAGCAACGCGCTCAGGAGATGGCTGAAGAGACCGAGCGCAGACGACAGAGCTTCCTCATGCAGGTGCTGGACGGATACATCGCTGAGCACGGCATTGCGACGCCTCACCGAGTGTCAGCTGAGCTTGTCGAGAGTCTCTTTAACGAGTTTGGTGTCGTTGTCGGGCTGTCGACGTCGTTTGGGGAAGTTGTTGCAAGGTTTCTGAGAGAAGCGATTGATGGACAAGGCACTCGACGGGTTCCGAATGTGAAGCTCAGCAACAATGGACCACCTAGTGAGGCACCACGGTTGTACTCAACAGGACAGGTCAACGCTGCACTGCTGCTTGGACTGCAAGCGCAGTACGATGACACATTTGGCTTGACGCCGACGACACGACGGCTCGTTGCTTCTGGCGATCCCTTTGCGCTTCAGTCGGAGTCGGCAACGGCTGAGGAGATCCCACCTCGCTGGCTGCTGAAGATCAACACTCCGTTCCAGCGTTCGAACCGGAATCGCCTTGCTGCGCTACGCCTCTCACGAAAGGCTGCCGGCCGCAAGTCTGTGCATCTCGTGGCGCGAGATTTTCGCAACACCCTGACAGCAGCAGAGTCGCTCGCCGCGTTCGAAAGCTGCCGTGATTTGTGGGAAACCACCATCCGAGCGCGACGAGCGGAGCTTCGCATCTACGATGCGAGCAACACGGACGACGTCGTCCAGTTCGTCTTGGATCTACTGATCGCCAGCATCAAAGATTGGGGTGTGGACCCGGAACCGCTGTTCGCAGGTCTCAACCTGTGCGTTCGCCACCGCCAGGGGAAGGAAATCGTCGGACGCGTGGAAACCAAATTTAACATTTTTGCACAGGGCGTGAACCAAATGCACGGGAAGCGCAACATCCTGAGCTTACGCGAGGAGTTCGAGCAGGAGCTTGAGGATTTCGAGAAGCTGCTGGCGCTGCGCTGCCTCAACATCGGCCAAGACCACATCGTGACGATCCCGCCCAGCGAGATCCTCCACATCATCCTGAGGGGCAAAGTGGACGACGAGTACGTCCGCCACGCGCTGCCGACCGTGTTGCCCATCGCGAGCATCGCCGACAAGTACAAGCTCGCGCACACAATGGTGCTAGCGTACGCGAACGCGTCCTATGGCGATGCACTCAACGCGATCTGTTGGAGCTGCCTGGACGTCGCGGAGAACGTGACCGTCGAGGCTGCGCAGCTTCTCGACCGGATCACCAGGGTCGACGAGCAACTCGGTAGCCTTGAGAAAGAGCTGCGCGACGTTGACTCTTCTTCCAGACCCTCACAGACGCCACAGAGAGTCAAGCGCGTCCAGGCTCCAGCACTAGCACCTTCGTCGTCCATTGCAAGCCGAGCTCTGTATTTACTGACAGGAGCCCAGGCTGTCACCTTTCTCCAGTTCATCGCGAAGGTGGCGCATTTCAACAAGACGATCCAGCACCGTACGCTCGCGCTGCTCAGGCCCTACGCAAACAGATTCGAGCTGCATCGCATCGCGAGCACGGTCGCTGGACTCGACAGCTACGACGTCACGGCGCGGCTCTTTGACGCGTACTTTGCACCGCAGGCGGTCTATTCGTGCACGCGCTTCTGGGTCCAGTACGAAGAGCTCTTTGGACTGGAGCAGGTGGAAAAAGCGCGTGCGAGTCATCCTGGAGAACTTGGCAGCCTCGAGAATGAAGACACGCCTTGAGTTGAGTGTGCCTATAAACGGCAGAGCGTAGAGCTGTAAGACGACAAGGTTGAGTACCAATCATAAACGTTTGCATACTTCGGTCTTTTCCTTCTTCATGTTGATCCTGTTTTACTTTTCAAATCCAGACCGCTCCTGCGCAGTGACTTCCAGACGAAGACTCTCGGGTGCCACTGCTTGCATAGGACCTACGTATACACACACAGATAGAGAGAGAGAGAGAGAGAGAGAGAGAGACGCGCAGGGACATCATCAGCACATGAGGGAATATTCATTACATACAGCAAGTACGGCAAGGTGCGTACGTACCATGCTTGCTCGTGACGCCTGCGTCTCTATTTCACCACCGCAGCGTCCGCTCTCCTCTCTTATATCGAATAGTGCGCTCGCATTTCGCTTGCGCTGCTGCTGCTGCTGCTTATTCGGATGCAGGCTTGGTCTCCAAGTAGCCGCGGGACTTCTGGATGTACGTCGGGATCTTCGGGCCGTCGTACTGGTCCGTCGGCAGACCCATCGAGCGGCGCACCGGCACGACCACGAGCGGCAGCACCACGGCGACGGCGCCAATGAAGCACGACGCGACCACCACGGGCTCGCGGTCGGCGTAGAAGCGGGCGAACTTGGCGAAACTACTCATGCTTGCTTGCTGCTTGCTTTGTGCTGCGCTTGCTTTGCTTTCTTGCTGGCGATTTTTCCGAGGGGCCACGATACATTTGAACCACAAAAATGGTAAGGACAAATTCTGGTCGCTGATTGGTCGGAGCAAGTATCAGTTATGTTAAATAGAAACCTAATTGCAGTACAAAAAACAATGCTAATCGTCGAATAGGAGTAGGATTAGGATTAGGATTAGGATTAGTGCTAGTATTTTGGTGGCCAACGAGCATAAACAGCTTGTTTTCTTTTAGGACTGGAGCGTGAGCTGACATCATACTCATTATGAAAACTATGCCTGATTTGATACAACTTGGGTCGGCTCTGTCACAATTTGATAAAGTACGATTTCGAAATTGTGACATCAACACCCATAATGAGTAAAAATGACAATAGCATACCTTTTTGATATTCTACCGGTATTTGATTTGTTGAGGTGTTGTCAGAACCGACGTGAGCATGGAAAAAAGCACATGAAGCGACGCTTCATGGATGCCCATCGGACCCATTCGGCTGGGCGAAGTCGTCTGCAGCACCTCTCACACAAGCTATCTATCAATTCCCATACCAAGCGAGTGACACGGTCCGAAGAATGAACTACGGCATCATCCAGAACCGGCGCCACGACAAGAAGCGCGTTGGCACGAATGGAGGAGGCACTAACGGTGGAGGCGGCGCAAGCGCCTTGCTGCAGGACACGCGGCTGCGCGAGATGGCGCGGCAGATGGGACTCGACGCCAAGGATTTCGGTCATGAAGCTGCTGGGAGCCTCTGGCAGCTGCTCGACGACATGGCCACGAACGACCCGAGTGCGTACCAGAAGTTCATCCACGAGCAGCTCAAGGATGGCCCGCCAATGGCCTCGCAGCAGCAGCAAGCGGGCACCGGTGACGGTAATGATGATGAGCTCAAATCTGTCAACCAAACGATGCACGACGCTGTAAAGACAAAAAAGAGCCCCATGGTGCTGCTGCCACGGTACTTTGCGCCGTACCCGGGCTTCGTGGTCAAGTGCGCCATGCTCCACACGGTCAAGTGCCAGCAGCAGGAGACCAAGCTCTTTCTCAACTGCTGCGCGCACGAGATGGTCGACATGCCAAAGAACCCGAATAATGGTAAAGACGTACCGGAGGACACACGCGCAGTACCCAGTACGAGCAATCTGGAGATCCCCCTGGTGGTCGGGAAGCTGCGCGACGACGTGCAGGACGTCTCCGGTAGTGTGTGCGCCGCGTGCGACGTCGTGTTCCACCCGTGGGTCATGCGCCGCTGCGAGTGGGACGCCAACTTCAAGCGCGAGGTCATGAAGCTCGCAATTCAGTGGGTGCAACAGGACGCCAAAGTGCGGCTCGTGCATCAGGTCGGCAAGTTCATCAAGAGCCGGTACAAAGGCGGGAGCATCGTTGGTAGCGACATCGTCACTGCAAAGTTCCTCGTCGACCCGTCCGCACTTACCAACACAACGTCTGCCAGTGCCAGTGGTTCCAACAACCAGAGTGAAGTTGTTGGTTCGGAGCAGGAGCACAAGGGAAGCAAGAGCGAGGCTCCGTCTGTGATCGAGAGTCCGTCGGAGCTGCTCAAGCAGATCCACTTGAAGCGGAATGAAGGCGCCACAACCGAGTCCCTGGAGCGCGATTTCCTAATCAAACCTGCACACGAGACACCGAAGAAGACAGCGTCAGCGATCACAAAGAAAGAGCCTATTGCCAGTGTGTCGACTCTCTTGCATGAGCAAAAGATCAACACGCCAGCGAATAAGAACAAACTGATCCAAGAGCTGGATTCCTCACCGCCTTTACAAACCATTGCACAGAGCAAAAAACAGCAACCTGCAAATGGCAAGGGCTCCGCTGTGAAGAAAGGCTTCCTGCTCAGCGCTGCAAAGGCGAAAGCCCCGCTGTACCCGACTGGGTCGAGCGAGGGTCGCGCGCCGTCGGCGTATGTGAACTTGCTCTCGCGTAGCAAAGTCGTTGATTTGAGCGACGTCGAGCGACAGAAGAAGCAGCAAGAGGAGGAGGCCCGCGCGCTCAGAGACGAGTTCAAGCTCCTCAGCAAGCCAAGCACAGCGTCTTCATCGAGTGGCGCTGCGACTAACGAAGTGGACTGTGGCGATTTCGAATTTGAGCAGCTCTGCATGGACGCGGACCCAGATCTCAAGCCCTCGCAGCAACAGCAGCACGGAGCCAGCTCTATCGCAACTGACGACCCTGCACGACAGCTTTTCGGTGAGGATTTCGAGCAGATCTCCAAGTTCCTGAGCATGTGAGATGGAGGATCAACGCATGTGACAACTATTGCAGATATTCATAAACACAGTAGCATTCCACAAAGTTGCCGGCGCTGGAGCGCGAGGTTCGGCGTTTGTAAAGTATAGCGAGCCTTCATCAGTTTCCTCTCACTTCTGGTTCCACAATGTTGTGGATCCGCTGATAGCTCATCAGGAGGAACGCATTTAGCAGGCGCAGACTGGACGCCGTCGACGGGAAACCCTCGAGGCGCTTGAGCAAGATCACAGTGTTGTACTTGACACTGATCGACGGGTGGAAGATCCCCTGTGCGATCGTGTGGAGTCCGCCACGGAGGAGCGGCAGGTAGCTCAGGAACTCTTGAAGCTCTTCTTCCGAGTGTAGCAGCGACACGAAATCCTGGTACACTTTCTCCACTTGGCCGTCGTCCAGCACGACCGTGTCTCCCTGGAGACTTCGAATGTGCTTCTTGAGGTCGACTCCCGTCTTTTCTACGTAGACACATCATATCAAGCACGAAGAGCGCCACAAACAGCAGTTAAGGAGCACAACCATTCTTCAAGCTAGTGGATCCGACTTAGTGTCGATTCTTGATCACGACAACATGCAGGCAGAAGAGTGTTGGGTGGATATATTGAACGCCGGTGAGCGGAACTTGCGATGCTTCCTCGAGTCCGTCAGAAGCTTGTAGTTGTCGGTCCGCGCCCATTTCGTGATGCGCTTGTTGTTCATCGCAATGCGCTTCACTTGCGTGTCGACATCGATATAGTTGGCTTCGCCAAGCGCAATGTCGACCACATTCTACGTTCGAAGCACATCAGCACAAGGTTAAAGGCAGCTACCTAGCCAAAAAGATCAATGTCGTCACGACGCACCTTGCGGGTGTACTCCTCAAACATACATCGGATCCACTCTTCATCGTAGCCTGCGTTGACTCCATCCAACACCTAAACATAATCAAGCGACGTTAGCCGCCCACTCTCTCATTCCTACCAAACCCACTGGATTTTCTAAGGGCTTACCTCCTGTACAAAGTTGCGATCTGTGACTTCGTACTCGTCCTTCTCGGCGGGCGCGGACAGCATCACTTCTCCCGTCGAGATATCGCAAAGCACGTCCCACCACTCGCGCTTGCTCTTGAACATCGGGTTCGTCACACCCGCGATGAAGCCAGGAGTCGACAGGAAGTCCAGGTCCGTCAGATTGGCGTATCTACAACAGGAAAATCAAACAAACACTTGTCGGTGAGCATAAGCAGCAACAACACAACGTTATCAAGCTACACCACAAGCTATGTTGACTCACGGGAATTGGCGCTGGATCAGTCCAAAAAGCGGAGGACACACGAGCGAGCTCGTCGACAGCACGTAGTTGCACACCTCGCCTATCAGTTGTCCACACGTCACGCCAGTCACATCAAAGCCATGGCCAACTGATCATATCCAAGAACCACACATACCTGCTGCCTGGTTGTACCCAAGTACGATCACACGCGCACCCGTGAGCACGGCGTTGTAAATGATCATTGTCTGCTCGCCAAACTTGAGCAGCAGCTTGCGCAAGAGCCCGTCATCGTACTGGTCATCCGTGCTGCACAACTTGAACTGCAACGGGATCCTCTGATCGTGCCACTGCGCACACGTGCGGAAATAGAGCGACTCCTCCATGTCTTTTGCGCCGCTGCGGCCGCTGCTGCTGACAGTACGTTTCAGCAGTCGCCGTTCCATGTCCGAGAGGTTGCGTACACCACTTGTGTCCACTGCATTCACGACCTCGTAGAGATCCTGCAGAATCTTTGAGGCATCAGCGTCGTCTTTCACCGCCGAGAGCTTACTCGCTGCGACACTCAGGACGTCCTTGAACGAAAAGCAGAACTGTAGCCAAGAACAACACACCATAGGTACACGATGAATTGAGATGATCAATGAACACAGCTAATGTAGTAAGTACTCGTACCTTGTGACGTGAGCAGATCGCGACGGCTTTGACCTTCGCGCCGCGGCGCACTGACGTATCGTACGTGGTGTGCACGACGCTGAGGCAGTACATGAACTCCTTGAGCGGGTCGTCAGCAGCTTTCGTACTATCACCATCTTCCGCATCAGGGGCATCGACGCTGTCCGCATCATTCTTGTCATCTCCATCCGTAGTTGCAGCAGGAATGTCAGCAGCCGTCGTGAGTAAGTGCTTGGTCGCGTTCTTGCGGTTGAGGAAGAAGATCGTGAAGTCCTCCTGGCGGTTGTGCACGCCCTCAGGAAGCATCACGTCTGCGAAGAACTCGGGCGAGTAGTGCGGCAGCGCCTGCGGATAGCTCTCGCGCAGCGTGCTGCCCTTGTCGATGTCGAACTCGGCGAAGAGCACGACCTCGGCCATGCGACTGCCGCCGTCCGTCGCCATGGTGACCGATCGATCGTTCAGGTGCTTCAAGCACGAATGCGGGGAAAGCAAACGTGGATTCGTACTTAGTTGAGAAGATGAGAGTGTTGTTACGTGAAGGTTGCGCGACGGTCGCATGATAGTCAGTAACGACAGCAAGAAGTGAAGGTCGCTCGAATGTTATCTGAACGTAAGCCTGAACCGTTTCTGTTGACATGCCACGGTCGTGCTTTTTCTTGTGGGTAGCGAGTTGTCACGGGAGAATGACCGCATACAAATTCCAAGTCTATATGATCTGCAAGACCTTGATGATGCAGGGCGACCCGAATGATGCAATCCACACACAGCTTGATCACCTGACGCAGCAGCGACGGCAACACCAGCAGCAACACTCTCGCGTACACTGTACACCCACGTAGCAAAAGCGAGCAATCTCGTGGAACTCGAGGGAGTTCTTCCTCCTGTCATATTCGTCCACACATTTCCTCCAGCAAAGCAGTTTGACTCCAAACTATCGCGCAACCTTCGTGCAACCTCACCCGCTGCTCACCACACCACCTTGCCATTTCAGCATTTGGCTTGTCCAGGACGAGTAGCTCATTCGCATCACTTACTTGACCAGACAACCAGCAGCAGGCAAGAATGACGTTTGAACCGCGCCTCGAGCGCATCCAGCAGCTGCAGCAGCTCCCTAAAAACGCGCAGAAGAACCTCGTGCCCGTGTACCTGGACGCTGTCGCGGACCTCGACACGCCCGTGAGCGTGCTGCTCAAGCTGCGCGAGGGCAACACGCACTCGTTCCTCTTCGAGTCCGTGTCCCCTGGTGAGAAGATTGCGCGCTACTCGTTCATCGGTAGCGGGCCACTCAAGGTCGTGGCGACAGGCAAGGGACTCGACTTTGAGGGCGACCCGCTCGTGAACCTTGAGAAGGAGATGAAGAGCTTCCGCACGATCGACCTGCCGGAGCTCTCGGTGCCCATGACTGGTGGTGCCGTCGGCTACTGCAGCTTTGACGCGATCCGTCACTTTGAGCCGCGCCTCGCGCCGTACATTGAGAAGCAGCGCGACGTGCTTAAGGTACCAGAGAGCATCTACATGTTCTTCGACACGGTCGTGATCTTCGACCATGTCTTCCACTCGCTCAAGATTGTGTCCCACGCGCGTCTGGACACGGGCGACCTGGCGCAGGCGTACGAGGAGGCTAAGCAGAAGATTCTCAAGGTGCGTGATGCACTCGAGAAGCCACTGGCGCGCACGTCGAGTGGCTCGCACGCGAACGCGTCCCAGGTCACGAACCAGAAGATCGACCTCGAGGCCTGCTCGAATGTCGGTCAGAAGGGCTACGAGGGCTTTGTGCACAAGCTCAAAGAGCACATCGTCGACGGCGATATCTTCCAGGCGGTCCCGTCGCAGCGAATCACCGTGGACCTGCCAAGCCACGTCAAGGCTCTGGACCTGTATCGTCAGATGCGCGCGATCAACCCGTCGCCATACATGTTCTACCTGGAGCTCGGTGACGACTTCCAGGTCGTCGGCGCGTCTCCGGAAATGCTTGTGAAGGTCGACCACGAGCGCATCGTAGAGACCCACCCGATCGCTGGCACGCGCCACCGCGGCAAGACCGACGAGGAGGACGAGGCACTCGCGCAGGACCTGCTCGCGGACGAGAAGGAGCGCGCCGAGCACATCATGCTGGTGGACCTGGGCCGCAACGACGTCGGCCGCGTGGCCAAGCCCGGCTCGGTGCGTGTGGACGCGCTTATGAAGATTGAGAAGTACTCGCATGTGATGCACATCGTGTCGGTCGTGAAGGGCGTGCTGCGCGACGACAAGACGGTTTATGACGCGTACCGTGCGATGTTCCCAGCGGGCACGCTCTCGGGCGCCCCCAAGGTGCGCGCGATGGAGCTCATCTGCGAGCTCGAGGAGGAGCGCCGTGGCGTCTACTCGGGCTCGGTCGGCTACTTCAGCTTCAGCGGGTCGCTCGACACGGCCATCGCGATCCGCACGATCGTCGTGAAGGACAAGAAGGTGTACGGACAGGCGGGCGGCGGCATCGTGTACGACTCGGACCCGTACGCCGAGTACATGGAGACAGTCAACAAGCTTGGCTCGGCCGTGCGCACGATTGAAAAGTGCGCGCAGCACCTCGCGCAGCAGTAAAACACATAAAACAATCGCGTGGAGAGTCAATAGGAAAGGCGATACGAACGTACGTATTAATTGGCTGACCGCGTGCTGCTCATGTTATACCGCGTTTGTGTGTGTGTGTGTGTGTGTGTGTGTGGAGGGGCTTGTGTTTCTGCTGCTATCGCACGGCTCTGCTTGAGCCATCTAGCCGCACGCAACGCCCATTGACTGCACATGCCTCATCGCCGGATTCGTCGTCAGGTGTTCGCTCCATCCGGCTTTCGTTTCCATCACGTGTGAGCTTTACCATTTTCACTTGAGTTCACTATATGAAAAACAACAAAGCAAAAGAAAGAAGAGCGAGTGCAGAGTGTTTGTCACGTTTCCCCTGCTTTCTCCAAAAGCACCTGGGTTCACTATGTATATACAATTGTCAAGATGAAACCCCTTCCTGCAAACCCCGCCTCCCATCGCCAGGCACAGGCCGGCCGTCGAGTCCGCATTTTGGATTTTGCCCGCTCTCGCGCACTCGTGCTGGAACGCAGCGGTGGCGGCTTTTTGGCAGCGCAACCCCCGCCCGCCCGCACCTCCGCATTTTCGGCTCCTGGCGGCGTTTGTGCGAATCCGAAACAACCCACCCACCGGTCCGTGAATAGACCAAAGGTGGCCTCGCGCCCACATACATTGAACAAGGAGAGATGGCGAAGCGTGACGACTCGGACGCTCCGCGCCGCGGCCGCCCCAAGCGCACCAGCGGCGGCAACGCGCCGCCACCGGTATCCAATAGCCGCATGGAGATGATGCTCGCGGCCGCTGCGACTGCCGAGAGCGCTGCGCCGCTCCATGCGCCGCACGACTACCACCAGCAACAGTACGTGCAGCAGCAAGCGTATCCACAACAACAGCAGCCGCCTCCGTATCATTCGTACGTGCAACTTCAACCGTCGACGCAGCAGCAGGTAGCGGACCGGTCATCCGGCGACGCATCCAAGCGCAAGCGTGTCAAGAAGAGTGAAGACGAGTGGGTGTCGACTGCTCCAGTTGCAGCAAGTGGCGGCGGCATGAGCATCGGCAGTCTGATCGCGCCACAGTCTTCGCAGCCGTTGGCATCATCAATGTCGTCGGGTGAGCAAATGATGAACCCTGTATCGTCGTCTTCCAACATGCACAGCATAAGCAGTCTCACGAGCGGACCGCCACCACCGGAGTTCAAGATGCCGGTCTCGTCAGCTGGGTCGCTCTCGTCGATCCTTTCAGCGTCTGTGTCGTCGCCCGTGGTTTCTGCACCGTCTCCGTCTGCGTCGGTGTTTCAAGCAGTGCCGACAGTCATCCACAGCTTTGCAGAGACGGAGCGACGACGCAACAGCAGCTCCAATATTGCGAATGGCAGTGTCACCAACAGCAGCAGCAGTATGAACATCGGCTTGTTGACGCACGGCAACGGGAAAAGCACCAGCACCAGCTCAAACGCAACCGTTCGCGGTATAAAATCTGATGAGCGCAGTGGGTCTAGCGCTGCACCCGGTCGCGCTCCGAAGCTGACGATGCTCGACTTGTTCTATCCAAACGCAAGTGGAAGAGCTGGCAGTGACATGAATGGCAGCAGCATCAGAGATCCCAGCAAGTCGCTCAAGCGCAAGAGACGAGTCGAAGTACCAGCTTCTAGCTCATCAAGTGGGAGGCCAGGCAGACGCTCGAACGACGGTGACCAGCTTGGAGCAGTTTCGACGGTGGGCGAATACGACATGATGCGCTTTGGCGTGGATTCCGCGAAGCTCATTCCGCAAGGCCTCGTCGATCGCGTCGATGCAAAAATGGACCGGGCGTTCATTTCAAGACTGATTCGAAGCCACGTGGAGAACTGGATCAAGAGGGCAGGTTTCGGGAACAGCTTTTTTTCGGAGGCCACAACGTTGCTGATCGCGTACTATCCATGCCATTATCCGACAATTCTCGACGAAGTACTCGCGTGTTTCCTGTTTAAGCGCCCTGAGGTATGTTACTGCATCCTCCTCAGGTCATGTATATTGTATCCTTCTTGATCGGCATGACTAACGAGCTCTCATTGTGTTGCAACAGTTTATCGAGCCACTCTTGAAGCCGATGATCGAGAAGCTGCAAAAACTGGGAGAGTCTGCAACAAGCGTGAAGTATCCAGTCATCGATGCGTTTGCGCGGACATGTCGTCAACAGACTGCGGGCGGCGAATCCGAACACGCTCGCTACGATTTCGCGTGTGAAACGCTGCTTCGCTGTCTGCTGGAGCAAAACACCGACAGATTCATTCTCAGTGCTGCGATCGCATCGTGCGCGGTGAACTGCAGCGACGCTGTGCTGGAAAAGCTCTGGCGGCAGCTTTTGAATTCGTGGGTGTCGGAGGCTGAAGACAAGTCCCAAGACCGACTCGGTCGTGCTAAGGACTCGACGGACCAGTGGAACATCATGGATCCGACCCAACAAGCGTTTGAGCTTCTGGAGGAAGAGCGAAAAACGCGCCTCCGTGGGGACCACCACGTCGGAGGAAGTTGCCCGCGCTTGTCGAGTGCATTCACTCGGCTTGCGCTGCTGGACGTCAAGTTCAGGGATGAAGTGACGATCTTGTCGTCTTCCATCATGCAACACGCTCTGGAGTTGTACTTTGGACACGGAAGTACTTCGGACAGCTCTGCGTTGCTATTGGACCGGGTTAGAAGCCTCGCTGATAATAGTGACAAAGAGTTTGCTCATTTACTGAAGTTCCTAGTAAATTCCACCGCAAAATTGAGCATTAAAAAGGCCAATTGGTTCTCTCGGCATGTGCTGCGCTTCCTCTTGTCGAATGGGCACGACATTGTCGCTCGCGAGAAGCTGCTTGCAGTGGTGGTGCAGCGATTCATGCCGCTGTTGCTCGGAGCTCCGGAGAAAGAAGCGTGGCAGCAGAGCCCAAGTCAAGCTTCAGCGACCAAGTCAAGCGAAGAGGACCCGAGTTCGTCGGCCACAAAGAAAAAGGCGAAACTGCAGCTGGAGGAAACGAGCGATCAAGTCTCGTGGGACGCGCTGGAGATCGTGGAGAAGCACAGCTTGATGGAGATTGTGGAGAAGGTGGAAACTCTGCTCGAAATATTGGAAGGTGTTCATCCGACGCATTCCGCTACATTCCTCGAGATGTGGACTTCTTTATGGTCGTCGAAAGCAAGTCAAGGCAGCGTTCCGTGGCCGTACGTGCACGCGATGATGCTGGTTGTCGTGGACGAGAAGACTTCTGAGAAGTACTTGGTCGTCATCAAGCCATTTCAGTCTCTCGTGCGTCAAACCTGCCAAGCGTACTTTCGCCAAATGCGCACGCAGCACTCAACCAAGCGACAAGATGCTTCAGAAACTATCAGCAGACTCGCGAATTCGCTGTATGTGTTGCTCTCGTCGGCGAATGAGTTCGCTCAAACCCTTCTTCCCGAGGTTATTGATGCAATTCAGCTGCTGAGAGGCGGCGGTGGTGCGTCATCATCGTCTTCCCGAGGAGCATCAATTTTCACCAATACAGTGATGGTGTGTCTCGGAGAAAGTAAGCGCGCCGACGAGCGGAAGCTCTCGCCGACAAAGAAGACCTCGCACAAGAGCACCCAGGAAACAGCAGTGACGACAGCATCGCGCTCTCCGCATTTGGAAGTGGAGCTCCGGGTTCTCGTATCGCTGCTCAATCTGGCAAATTTGCAGACTGAGACGGGAAAATTTGTACGCGCTCAGCTATCCAGTCGATCAATGGTGCGACTGCTTGCAGGTCTCGTCCGCGAAGTCTCTAGCAACCGATATAAGATGTCGAAGCTCCTCGATCTGCTGGATGCTCTCATCTCTCAACGGCAAGAAGATAAGAAACATTTGCTCATCAAGGAGTGGTGTCGGCAGCACATCGTCCAGCAACTCATTGATTGCGCGTACGCTGTGGGGACACTGACGATCTCGGATCGTCTTGTGGGCTTGATGCAGAGCCTATCGCATCGATGCGCTGCCAGAAGCTTGGATGGTGGTGACGATGGGAAAGAAGCGCGGGACACGTTGCTCTGGGTGACGCTACGGCAATGCACCAAATTTTGCTGTGGTTGCGTCGAAGAAGACGGCATGCGCGCTCATCATCTGGACGATCAGTACCATCGGCACGTTGCTACATCAGCAAACTTTGCGGAGCTCCTAAAAATGATGCTTTGTGGCGCGTCATCCTCTTCGAGCGGGTTGTTGCTGAGCAGCGTCGGTGAATTTGTTGAGCAAGAGCTGTCGTCCTGTCACGTGAAAGAAGGGGTACGCATGAACATGTTCTTGCTGATTCTACTGCAGAAGATGGCTCGGATCGAGCGCCAACCTCGCTCGTGTATTTCCGCGGTTCAGATTGCAGTCTTTTCGATTGGCGCGACGACACGTGACCAGATTCGAATCCTCCAGCTCCAGTTGCTCAAATCACTGTGTTCTCGTCTGATGATGATCCGAAATCAAAGAGGCGCTGCGTTGTCAGCAGTGAAGGATGCTGACGACTGCCGCGAGTGGGAGGAGTTGGTCTGCAACGAGCGCCTTCAATCCGACTTGCGGCGAATATTGAGCGCAGAAGGTGTCGGCTCGGCTGTCAGCAGCAGGACGTCGATCGTCTTGGCGCAGAGTGTTCTCAAGTCTGTGGCCGAAGTGGCTCGGATCAAGCAACGCGAAGCGGTGAAGAATAGATAAAAGAACCAAGTGTTGACAAAGACGTGATATACAGAGGAGCAATGGAAGTGAACAAACACCCAGCCACTCAGGTATGGCGAACAAATAATGATAGTAATGAAAATAGCATGGGAGGGGCTTGTTTGCAAAATAGCCTTTATGCCTCGGCTTTACGTGAATGCTTCAGGTTTGTTTGCTTCGGTTCAGAGCATTCCCTTTCACCTCTCGGCTGAAATCTACAGATCTGGATTGTGGTTCACTTATGGATTCAGAAGATGGCACTGTCAGCACTGCTCCAGAGGTCGTTGCCATTGGCACGCCCTAGTCTGCGAGTTGCGGTAAAAGCGCTGAGCACTGGGGATCCGCGCTGCCGAGTCTTCCATCACGGCCCAGAGCAAGTCAATGCGCTCCACCTCCTGGCAAGCAACACCGTGGCAACATTAGTGACACATTCCCACAAACAAACAAGCGTCAGTGTGAAAACCGAGGAGATGACGAATCCAGCCTCGAGAACCGCACCTTTGAACGCCAGCGAACGATTTTGCCTGGCCCAGCAAAGCTGTAGACGCCCTCAGGTGTCCGCTCGCGTTCAAGACGGCGGTAGTTCTCGATCACCAGCTCGTTCGACGGATCCACGTCAATCGCTCGTCGATACAGCAGTTCGGCCTGTACGAGAACCCAAGCCCAGAATTATGAGAAAGCTGGGATGGAGATCAAGATTGCTTAAAAGCCAGCTGGGCCCATCTCGTACCTTGTCGAACTCGTGACAAACGACTTGAAGGAAGACTGCGTAGTTTCCCATCGCCTGCACAGACATGGCAATGTCCAAGTCAGAGTAAGAATGAAGCTCACTGAAGCGAACTCCAGTCGCACGTACATGTGCATTCTTCGGCTCAAGGAACATTTTCCAGCAGAAGCAGTTCTCCTCGAGGCTCTTGAGCTCTTCGCTTTGATCAAACGAGACAATTTGGCGCGCCTGCACCAGGAGACTTTGGGCACGTGGCCATGTGAGCTTGACCGGGTACCGACATGAGTAGATGAGCAAAACCGCGAGGCCGACGAGCACTTCGACGTCCTCAGGACTGATCTGCAACAAGAATCAGACATACGTTTGTCAGCCTGACATAAGGATTGACTGGTACAAGAGACATTGGCGTCCTGGTCTACAACTGGACCTTCAGAACTGCTTCGTAGACTGCGAGCGCGTCTCTAAACTATGTCAACATCGGCAGGATCAACGCGAAACGACGGTTAGACATCGTCAAACTCACAGCCCAGTATCATGCTCGAGACTTGGTACCTCGTGCTTCATGACATGGAGATCGAACGCGCCTTGCTTCATGGCTTGAACGTCACCAGTCGCTATCAACTGCGCTGGAGGCATGATCACGATCTGCTGGTGGAAGCGCAACACTCGCGCGAGCTGTGGCAGTCCCCAGTCACTGATGCCAATCCACATCTTCTTGCGAAACCAGCTCTGAATGCAACTCGCCGCCTATTTCAAAACCAATTCCCATCAAAACCACCAGTTTCGATCAGCACCGACAATTTCCACCGCCCCAACCACCGATTTTGAATCGAAGAACGCACCATTTCCTCATTGAACCGACTGAAGGCTCCTCGGAACGGGTTGAAGAACTGCTCTACTGCTGAGATCGGCTCAGCTACTTGCTGCCACTCGTTCGCTGGCAGCGACACGTCGCAGTCAAAGAGACTTGGTGGCTTCGCTGTCGAGTAGAGTTGTTGCGTGAACCGGTTGACGTAGATGAATTCTCCAGAAGCGAAGTCAAATTGTTTCCTGTACGTGTCCTATAAGCATTTGAGCCAACAATAGCAATTGTGTCAGTACTTCTCAAATTTTCCAGGGGGGCTTCACATCTAGCGGCTGACTCACCATTGCGAGGTGAAGGCGAGACCTACGAGCCAAGAATCGCCGCACACGTGTCTGAGCAAAGACCGCGTACTTTTCCTCTCTCTTGCGCTGCAATATCATCTCACGAGCCTCTCGTTCGAGTCGCTCGCGCCTCGTGTCAGCGAGGACCTCGGGTGTATTCTCGTAGAGTGGAGGTGTGGGACCGTAGGATACCAAGTAACGTACGAGACTCTGAATCGCGACGACACTGGACAAGAAACCTTGGAGCTCGAAGAGCCTGCGCTTGTCTTCCACTACTGACGTGTTCACTTGTGAGTCTGGAAGCAGTGTCAGGTGTCGGAAGCGCATGAACTGGAGCGTTTCGTAGGCAAGTTTCGCTGAAAGCTCCCATCTTCGCAGCTCGGAACTCGATGGGAAGTACATCAGCACGGTGAATACGCTCAAGCGCTTCAGCACCTTGACGACACAAAGCGTGTCCTCGTCAGCTCGACCTTTATCCTCAGTATCAGCAGACGGAAAGCGGACTGAGACTGCGCCGTTGAACACCAACTACTCACAACAGTCAACGTCAGCAAGGAGCTACCGATGTAAGCGCACTCCCCAATAGGCCTCGTAGGAGCCTTGTAATCGGCACGACGTACCTTGCCCAACGAGGTCTGGATCGGGTTTCTGTAACACTCGATGCGATAACCAGGTCTGCGGAGAAAAAGTCGCCGGACCAGCGCATCGAGAAAGCCACTGAGCCTGGGCTTCGAGGCGCGTGGGCCACTCGCGAGCCCCAGTGAGCGATTTCCTTGGGTCACTGGCGCTACAGGGTCTGTCTCTTGATCAACGACAGTCTTTTGCACCTGCGAGGCGACCGACTTGGACCCACTGGCCTGACGTTCTCGCTCTTCTTCTTCGCTGATGAATTGCAGAATCAACTGTTCAGGAACGCGCACCGAACGCCACCAGCAGGTGATAGGCTCGAGGACCTCGAGCTGATACCACGTACCCAATTCTCCCTCCTTCTCCTCCAGCACAGTGTTCGCGAATCCTCGTACTCCCAATATTTGCACTAGATTTACACCAGTGCGCTCCAATCCATCAGCAGCACGGTAGAGCGAGAACCTTAGACTCCGAGACTCGAGTTTGCTCACACAAGCACACACGAGTCGTCTTCGCTTCTCCCAGATGCGCTCGCGCCGCTCGACCCAGATCTGGTTCAGTTTCTTCCACACGCGTAATACACGCAGTCGCTGCCTCATCCAGCGCATGATACGCAGACGCATGCGTTCCACAAAGGCCGCTCGCTCGCGTCTCAGCCTCCTGAGCTCATGCCGCGCCTTGATGCGTAGCTGAACGCGTATCACTTGGGCTCTCAGAGCATAGAACGGCTGGTAGATGCGCCTTCGTCTCTCCAGGCTCTGGATCTTGATCGTGGCATTGCGCTGCGCCTTCATTGTCTGCAGAGCCTTTAGATGGATTCTTCGAGTCGCAAAGCACCTCCAGACCGCCTGAATGCGTGTTGCGGCACCAAAGTTACGCGCGAAGGTCGTTAGAAGCACCAGTTTGCACTCGAGGCGCCAGGAATTCACAAGCTCCTGCCAGATCCCGAGCATGCTGGGTGCGAGAATCATGTGCTCAAAGAAGAGCCTCGCTAGACTTGAGCTGCTGGCTTGGTACTCAGGATACACGTCAGCCTGGGCTGTGGACCGAAACTGAGAGTACTGTGAGCTCAGCTTAGGTCTGGGCTTCTTTTTGGAGGACCCAGGCTCGGGGTACAGGATGCTAGCGGCTTTGGTCATTGCCTTCATAAATCCGTCAAAGTCCATTTCGTAGTGGGAACCTGAGGCCAAGTGACTAGCGAAGAGGAACGCGACGTCGCCGATGCTGAGCTCCTGGGGCTGAATGGCAATCTCGCGCAGCAATTTGCTGAATTTGAGGCTGTCGATCGAACCGGACGTCGATGGCGGGTGCGAGAGGCTCAGGAGCTCGAATTTACGGCGAAAGACGCGCTCGCAGACGCTCGTAGAGCGCAGAAACGGCTTCCAATCGACGCTCTTGCTCCAGAAGCTGGCTTCGAAGCGCACTTCGAGGCTCTTGGTGGTCATGGGCACGCGGAAGAACGTCATGTGTGTGGGGGCAGACGGGCCATTGCTGTTGGCAGTACTGGCAGCGCTGGAGAAGTCCAAATGTGGGTGCGTGACGAAGCGCAGGACATCCTGGAGCCACTTGTCTGGGGCAGTGGCGTTCTGGCCGTCTCTTGCCTTGAGGCTGGCGATCTGCCACACGTAGGCATTGTGAAGGAGCACTAGCGCATTTAGAGGGCAGGATGCGTCTCGTTCGAATGAAATCTCGAGTCTGGACGATGACGAAGATGGTGGGGTGTGCGCCTGCGCCTGATCCAGAAACTCGGTGACGTGATGGGAGGGCAACGACAGTAGCAGACGAGCGCTGGTGACGTGAACAATGATGTCTTCGTCGTAGAGTACAAGGCGCAAGCTAGTGGCGGTGCTAGATAAAGACTCTGCGTCACTACCGATGCTACTGAAGAGCTCCTGATAGAGTTCGGCGGCGAATGGCGTTGTCAGGATCGCTGTGGTCGAGCTCTGGACATCTGCGAGGGCGTAGAGCGGCTTCAGATACTCCTTCTCTGGGTTGAAGCGCTGTCGGTATTTGCATTCGTACCAGTGGCAGAGTTTAGTCATCACTGAGCTCCACACAAACATAAACCAGAGCACAATCGCAACACTCACTTTGCTGGGCAGAGTCGCGCGCGGCTCTCTGGATTGGAGCAGCAGCAGTTGATTCGCGCTCTCGTCGTAGAACTCGGCGATCTTCTGTGCTTCAGTCTTGCAAACCCTCTTCTTTCTCAGCACCTGCTGGCCGTCATGAGAAGCGATCTCGAGCACCGCCGTCG
The DNA here is from genome assembly GCA_023334245.1 of Globisporangium cederbergense. Taxonomy (NCBI): domain Eukaryota; phylum Oomycota; class Peronosporomycetes; order Pythiales; family Pythiaceae; genus Globisporangium; species Globisporangium cederbergense. The sequence goes on along the minus strand of JAASGO010000079.1, from coordinate 30,270 downwards.
AGTCCTGGAGCAGTTGAAAGTGCATGAACGCGCGCCAGTTGATGAAGAACTCGGAGATCACAGCGGCTGTGGATATGATCTGTTGCTTGACTAGCTCCTGCTGCATCCCATAGTAGGTCGCGACGACCTCCTGGCTTAGAGACGATGATGATGAAGTGATGAGGTCGTCCATGCGGGGCAAGTGGTTGGGTGGTCCTGCGTTCCTCAGCGCTGCTGAGATCTCAAGGTGCAGTTGCTGAAGCTGTGCAGCAGAATCGCGAATCCATGTCGCCTCCATGTGGACACCACCGCCAGCTCCAGAGACGAGCACAACCAGCGCAAAGGGCATGAGTGCGACGACGCTCAGGCTCGACTCTAGTGCTCTTGGGAGTAGAGTACCGCGGTACATAAATTTAAAGTCTCGGATGAGACTGGTACCAATCTCATCCGAGGCCTTCTTCCGATTCGCTTGGGCTTTCAGTATCGCGCTTTGGAGCTCAAGGCGCAACTCCGCAACCGAGTAGCTTGAATCGAACACTACGCTGCCGATGCCCGCGAGCAAGAGCTTGAGGTGCTGCTGTTGCCGCTTCTTGAATGTAGAAACGCAGACAACCGCAGCAAACTTGAGCATAATCATCGGTGGTGGCTCCACTGGAGGAGGCACTGCTGGGCAGTGGTGCTGACGAAGTGGATTCTCAAAGACGCGAGCGTGTAGACCGAACTGGAAAAGAGTAGCGGTGAGTGCGAGCTTCGGGATGCGACGCCATAGATCGCAGCTGGAGAGCGCACTACAAAGCCTTCCTGGCAGTCGCTGCTGTGGGTTCCAGTAGCCATTCGACGAGCGCTTGGCAGCCTGGGAGTTAATACTATCAGGTGTAGTAGCAGAACAGTTATGGGCTCGCAACAGCGTGTCAGAGTTGTGGATCGTATCTATGCGCAGCACAGCCCATTGGATCACCGACGAGCTCTTTTGCTGCTGCTGTTGTTCCTGCGATCTTGAGCCTCGGAAGACCCCGACTGTGGGCTCGCTGCTGCAATTGGTCTGGAACAAATAGTAGCGACCGCCAATCTTGACGCCCGCGCGAACGGGAGCTTTGGAGTCACTCGGAGCTAACGTTCGCTTGGCAGGATGGGAGGGTTCACGTTTGCAGAGGTGCTGTGCTTCAAACGCCAAGGGTGGAAGTGCCAGTTGTGACGGCTTTGCTGGGCTTTGACTGTTCGCACGACACTCCTTGGCTCTCCTGCCTCCAGCTCCAGCGGACGGTGATGCTGCTAGACAAAGAAGCACCCATGCCGCGAGCTGGGCAGTGATTACACTCACGCGTGCATACATCTCAAGCGCCACTGGGCACTCCGAAGTGCTAGCGCTATACGAGCTTGGCTTTACGTTACGCTCTTTCTCATAAAGCGGCTCAAGCGTTCTGTACACAAACCGGAGTTGCGCAAGCACAAGCCCAACGTGACGCTTCTTCCCGTCTTTCCCGTGTTGCTGGCGTAGCTGCTGGAGCTTCTTGTGAAGCTTCTCGTGCATTTGCGGCGCATTTGAGAGCAACTCAAGGCGCATCAGCGGCCACGGCGGCGCCTCCAGGTCCACCACCTCCGCCTGAGCCTGAGTTTGGTGCTTGGGAGTGCTTAGCGAGAGCAACATGCAGTGCACACACGCTACCACAGCGTGGATAAGCGCGTGCGGTTGCCCTGGAAAGGCCGCAAGCACGCGCAAATCCTCGACGGTGAGCTGCCGGAAGACTCGGTCGAGTGCCGCCACGTCTCGTGCCGTGAAGCCCACGACGATACTCACGAGTGATGGTGACTGGAGTGGTGATGGCGATAAGAGTGACCGAGGCGCATGGCTTCCCATTCAGCCATCCAGACCTCAAGTCGACTGTAGTAGCCTGTGTATGAACTGAGGGTGTGGTTTCACGGCTCTGAATGGCCGGCCGCTCAGCGGCTTCAGGCTTTCTAGAGAGAAATCTAAAGATGCGCTTATTGTATGGATGCCGAAAGTGCCTTATAGTTAGTTCGTGTCTACAGAGGATGTGTGGTAAATGCAGATAGGAAAGCTCGTGATGTGCCGGTCGGAGGTCTCGTTCAGGTGCTGGCTTGGAAAAAGAATGACTGGGTCTCGCGCGTCCAAGTCTGAGCCTGAGCTCAGACTTCAACTTCTACCAGGCTCAGATAGGCTTAAAGCGCCGTGTTGACGAAGAGCTGGTCTTTCTCGACAGCGAGGCCGACCTTGGAGGTCGCGGTCACGAGGCGCGTACCATCCTCCGAGTACACGTACGTGGCCGGCGAGCTCGAGGCCGAGGCCAGCGCCTTGGTGACCTTGCCCGTGGTCGTCGCGTAGTAGACCTGGCCGACCGTGAGTCCGCCCGAGACGGACACCTTAGCCTTGCCCGTGATGGCCACCGAGGCCTTCTTGGACTTGCTCGCGTAGTCACGGAGCACACCCACGGGGGTGCCAAAGTCCTCGACGACCGAAAACCGCTGGTGCACCGTGGCCCCACGGTAGCCCAGGTAGCCGGTCACGACGCCGTCGTCCGAGACCGGGAGCACATCGAGCGTCACAGCCTTGCTCGTAGCGGCCGTGTCGGCGATGAGCGTGAAGTCCGACTTGGCGAGCGGGAGTACGGGCGTCACGTCTTTGAACGCGAGCGTTTCGACCGAGTACTGGAGGATCTTGATGCTGAGCTTGCCGGCCATGGACGGGTTCAAGAAGCTTACGACAAGACGGCTGCCGACGAGCTTGGCCAGGCTTGGCTTGGTCGAGAAGCTGTAGCCCCTGCCGAACTCGAAACTTCCCGTGGCCTCCGAGAGTACGTACGAGCTGCGGAAGCGCAGCGAGCCGTCGTAGCTCGAGACCGCGACCGTGGCGACGGTCAATGCGTTGTTGTTGCCCTTGTCGTAGAACGCAAGCGCCATGACATTGTCCGAGAGCATGAGCGAGTCAACCAAGTTCGCCGGCGAGAACTTCGTGTTGCACACCGGTGTCGAGAACGCTGCGACGCTCTTGGGCGTGCTCGAGAACGTCGACTTGGTCACACAGAGGCCACTGGGTGATGTCGAGCTCGTGGTGTAGTACGGGATGATGAACGAACCGGTGGAGCCCACGGCCGCCGGCTTGCCGAACTGGGTCATGGACGTCGCCGTGTTGTCGACGCCGAAGTTAGGGGTATCGGCCGAGAATGTCACGGCCTTGGTCGTCGCGTCCACCATGGCGACCTTGACGCGCTGCGAGTACACCGTCGTGGCCGAGTACTGCTCGTAGTAGGCGACGACCAGGGCGTTCATGCCCGGAAGAGCGACAATGTAGTTGGCGCTCGAGTAGTCCGTGGCCTTGACGCGCTGGGCCGTCATCATCGTGGCTGTGGTGCCGTCAAGCGCCACAGGCGTGATGTACGTCGAGTACGTCGCGCTCGTGAACGGCTCCATGGTGAAAGCAACCGCAACCGAGTCTGAGAGCGTGGCCAGGCCGCGGATGTACTCGTTATTGATGACGTTGCCTGAGACCACGGCCGCCTGCGTGATCGCCTTGGTCGTGGCGTCCACCGTGCAGGTCGTGAGCACGCTCTCGAAGGACGTGCCGGTCGTGCGCGTGTAGCCCACGAGATTGGTCGTGTAGGACGACTTGGACGTGCCCATGGGCGCCAGGTTTAGGTACTCGTAGTAGTCTGCACCACTGAGTTGCATCATGTTGAGGTACGCGGTCGTTCCGGCGCCGTTACGCAGCGCGGAGGCCGTCGAGAGGCTCACGGCGTCGCCCTCCTGCGGAGACGTGTTGGCCGTGGCCGCAAAGTTCTCAAACGTGAAGCGCGTCGTTGGGCTCGGGCGGTTCACAAAGTGCAGGATGTAGAGCGCCGTAACGTTCCCGAGCACGAAGAGTACGAAAAAGACCTTGTAGACCAGGTGCATGAGACCGCCGCCGCCAAAGCAAGCGGCACCGCTGTTGGAGCTCTTCTCGAGCTTGACCTGGGACGGGTCGACGGGCTTCTGAGGGTCCATCGTGGCTTGCGGCTGGTGCTGGTGGGCTGGAGACTGAAGTTTGAGGCGGAAGGAAGGAAAATGGAGAGTGAGAGATGCCCAGACGCTAGGCTTACAGCCCAAGAGCTCAGTCCACCCACTCAGGGCTGAGGCTTGACCTGGCTGGCGGAGGTTCGATGGGCGTTGCAGAGTCTTATTTCGAAAGCTCTTAAGCGGTTGGATGATGCACATGGGATCATGTTCAGGTGATGCCGCATTGAGAAGCGAGTGAGTGAGCTTAGCCTTGGCTTGGGCTGAGTTTTCAGGAGCGAGCAGGAGTACCACCTGACTAGAGTCTATCTGCTATATAGCGAAGCGATAACAGACGAGATGATACGCAGTAACTGGTGGGCAATGAACTTAGAAGTCTGAGGCTGGGATTAAAGATACTTAGGGCTATCTTGAGGGGACGTCACGTTCCTCGCGCGCAAGCGATTCGCCTGCTAAGAATGTCCGACATCCAGCGAGAGAGGGAGTAGAGTGAGTGCTGGGAGACTGTAACAACTTGAAACATGTGGACCACACGTTTTGCTAAAGTTATGTGGTCCACGTGATGAACGTCGTTTTGGGTTTTATTGCGTGGTGGGTCCAGTCGCTCGCAGGCAGCAGTTCTGCAGGCAGCACTTTGATCCCACACACCCACACGCTGCATCAATTGAGCAGCACGAGACAACTGCAAGAGCACACACACAAGGGCCACCAACCACACTGCTTTTCCTACTGGCGTTTTGGTGGTACGTTGGAAATGCGTCAGTCAGTCTGTGGCGTGACGAGCCGATCTCGCTTCGTTCAAGAAGAGTCCGGTGCGTAATGGCCTGTCCACCCTTTTAAACATGCGCTCGCAGCAACACGCCAACAGAAGCAGCGGCTTGAATTCACGATCACGTGTTTAAGCGCTCGATTGGGTTAGCAGCTCCGGGGGGTACAAAAATACCACCAACCCTAACCCGTAACCCGTTTGGATCGAATTTCCGCCAATGGGAAGATCGTGAGGCACGTTCCTTCCCAGCCACAGACGCCATATGACAATCACTCTTCATCTGACAACCACTCTATGCCATGTTGGATCAGAAAGAACATATCAAGCCAACAGAAAGAAGAAAATCATAAAAAAGGGCTGATACACAAAGATCATTGTAAAAAAGGTACTTCGTGACAGAAGAAGGCTAAACGGGAGCTTGGGAACCTTTTGTGCATATCAAAGTGCTGTTGTCCAAGCAAGTAGTCCTTCTGAAGACCTATGCTCGTTCGCAAGGTACCCTTGGGCGGGTCAGCGATACTCAGTCACTGGCATGTTGGTTTTTGATGATTCTGAAGGATGAAGATACAAAGTGTTTACTTCAAGAATCACCATCACGTCCGAGTTTATAATGATGTGATCCCAAAAGTGTTAGTGACAGAAGAGTACAAACAAAAAGCGCTAGCGTCCACGACCACGTCCTTGTGCGTGTCTTGAGCGTCCATGATGAACTACCTCACGTCCTATGAGCGGCTTCTCTGCAGTTTACGTCGACCTCACGCATTACCTTGCGCGTGGAGTCTCTGACGACTCTCTTTCCCAGGTCATGAGCTCAGCAGACGACCAGCTGCGCTCATTCGACTGGCTATTGTTTCTGTGCTTCTCGCATGCTCTCCAGCCATTTACGTGCACTCGGAGTTGAGTACCTACCTACCTCTCGCTCCTCCACAGGCTTTCCACGTGCTGTTCCCTTTGTGTCAGAGTACCCTTGTTAAGTACATCTTTTTCAAATCAGACTTCTTTTTTGCATACCGGGACTAAAGTCTGGACACATAGGTGATGGGCCGCCTGTTGCTGAGGCGAGAGAGTGGCCTCTATTGTCCAGATGAGCGAGAGAGAGGAGACGCGCGAATGCCGTTGCTGCTGCTGCTGCTGCTGGGGCTGACTGGACAGACGCTCGATGAGCAGCGACCAGTGAACCAACCGCAACCGCTTGTTGTGCAAGCAAAGCAACTTGCGTGTTCCTTCCATTTCTTTGCTGCTGCTGGCAAGTGACTTGCGCGCAAGCGAGGCCCTTCCTAGCTGTTCATTCTGCGATCCGCGTCCTCGAGCTCAAGCAACCCACTGACTCAGCCACCAGCAGACTCCACACCAGCAGCAATCGACATGAAGACCGAGATCGACAACGTCGCGCTCACGCCGCGCGACGGCGGCGACTACGCCAACGACTCGTCGTCGGCCGCCGCCAAGATCCAGAAGCGCTCGCGCGCCATGCACATGGGCGTCGCCGCCTTCTTCCTCGCCAACATCATCGTGCTCTACATCCTGCACTTTGCCGACCGCGGCTCGTCGAGCAGTGGTAGCGCGGTCGCGGGCGAGTTCTCCACGTCGTCGCTCACGTCCTCGGGCTTGAAGTCGTCGTCGGCTTCGACGTCCTCGTTCAGCAAGGGCCACGCCGTGAGCTTCGCCGCGGACGGCAAGCTCGTCAAGGGTGCCGGCACCACGGCGTACCTGGCGGCGGCCACGCTCCCGGCGTCCATCCAGTACGTGCACTTCGCCAAGCTCGGCGTGTCCAAGACGGCCTACAGCACGAACGTCATGTCGTACCAGCGCGGTGTGTCCCCCAACCTCGAGAGCGTCATCACGACCGTGAGCAAGACCGCAGACAAGAAGGAGCTCACGATCGCGTCGGTCGACGACGCGAACGTAATCAAGGGCTCGTCGATCAAGGGCATGACGACGCTTTCGGACTCGTCAGCCATCGCCGTGACCACCACGACGGCCTCAGACGGTCTCTCGTACCTCGTGGACGTGTACCCGATCGCGATCGCTGCGGACTCTAAGGTCACGCTGGGCGCCAAGACCTTCGCGGTGAACAACTCGGCCACGAACTTCGTCGCGCGCGTCTCGGACTCGACCTTCGCGATCGCTTACTACGAGCCGTACTCGTCCTCGGCGGCGTACTACCAGCGCGTCAAGGTCGGCTCGGTCGCGTCGGACGGCAAGGTCTCGTTCTCCGACAGCCTCGTCTTCGGTAAGGGCAACGCCGTGACGTCAACCACGATTGGCCGCCCGCAGTCCGTGTTCAACACGAGCGACCACTTCACGATCCCGTGGTTCGTCGACTCGTCCAGCGCGACTAAGGACAACCGCACAGTGGACGGCTCCGTGGGTCTGTGCCTCACAACAGCGAGTTACTCGACCAGCGCCAAGACGGTCACGAGCCTCGGCGACGTGTGTAACACGGGCCTGCAGCCGGCTTACTTCATTGACTCGACGCAGCTCTCGGAGACTGTCGTGGCGCTCATCTTCTTCGACCGCGCCAACAACTTTGAACTCACGGTGGCCACGGTCGAGTTCTCTCCCATCACGTTCAAGCCGACGTTCCGCACCTCGTTCGTGATCGACGAGGCGAGCGGCGCCTTCGACTTTGGCTCAGCCTACGGCTTCTACCCGCAGCCGACGCTGCAGGCACTGAGCAACAACCGCGTGGCCGTGAGTTTCCTGAACCCGTCCAACCAGGGCAAGCCGAGCGTCAAGGTGATCAAGTACACGAGCGACCTGTCCATGAGCGAGGTCTCGCCTGCGCTTCCCATCTCGAACAAGGACTTCTCGATCGCCTCGGCGGACTCGAAGGCCTACGGCGGCATCGTGCTGGACATGCTCGCGCTCGAGACGGGCTTCATGGTGGGCTACGCCGGCTTGTGGGCGGGCGTCCAGCAGCAGCGTGTCGCGCTCGTCGAGTCCATGGGCAAGCCTGTGGGTGTGGTCTCCAAGACCGACGGTTCGGACATCTCGGTGGCCACGTCGGGCACCGTCGAGCTCTCGTCGGCGCTCTCGACGGGCAACACGTACTACGCGGCGACCGACGGCACGCTGTACTCGCCCGCGGACGTATCCAACGACGACTACGTGCTCGTGAACGACAACAACATCGTCGTATCCAAGGATGCGATGGTCGGCGTCGCCGTGAGCGACAAGAAGATCTTCGTCACCGCCGCGAACTAAGGGTGTGTGTGAGTGAGATGTGAATCAGCACACTCAAGCAGCGTCAATTTATGCAAGCGAATGAGACCAACGCAACGCAACGCCATGTCATGTGAATACTTCGTATTGGTAACAGCAGCACGAATGCGAGTGCGAAAAGTTAGGCAGAATGGATGGACGGATACCCGACTGGCAGGTATCATCCATCACAGGCGCGTGCCGTGGTACAAACAAACAAACAGTGAATGAATACACAGCAGCCACTCAATGATCTGATCTTTTGGATTCTCTATCGTCTCTTGTATCGCTTGCGGACACACGCACATCACTACTGTAGGAAATGGGTCGTGTGGCTCGTTTTGGGGAGGTGCCGGCCACATGGCTCGCGTGTCAGCCCATGAAACTGATCTGCTACACGTCACTAGAGTGGGAGAGCGCGATGCGCATGGGACGGAGCTGCCGTGCGGTAATGCGTCCACAACATCAGGCACTACGATGGGGACATTCAGCCCGAGGCACGTTCCTGGCGCGTCGGTCAGTGGCTCGCAAATTGTGTGGGCGCTGGGTTTGGGGTTGCGTTCGCTGGGTGAGTGAGGCTCAGCTGCTGGTCGACGACCAGGAACCTCTTCGTAACCACGCACTGCATCGCGCACAGCTTGGGGGATCGCCCGTCACTTGTCGCCCACGGACCTCGTCTCCGTCACTCGTTCACTGTCGAGGCTTCGCTTAGAGCGCTTCGCCTTGCGCACGGAGGGGGATCGCATTCTTTTCGAGTCTACGACGCACTCGGTTAAGCCTCTCTCGCTCACGACGCTCTCCTATCACCTGCCGACGCAGCAGGGCAGCACAGCGTTCTCTGCACAGCGTCGATAGGGAGGCGTCTTGCGCAGAGTTCTGCGTGGGTTGCTCGTTGTTTTATTTTGCTATCGGTTTGCCTTCTCTCCTTTCGCCTCTTGTTGTGCTTTCTCGGACCTCATGCTCTCCAACCATTGTTTGCCAAAAAGAGCACGAAAGCAGAGAGCTCTGACACGGTGAAGAGACCAGCTCTCTCCAGCGTCAGCTGCTACTAGTACAACACCAGTGTGCTGCATGCGTCGTGTCCACTGCGAGCATTCGCTCCACTGGCACTCTTCACCATTCAAGTCAAGGCATGCAGCGCGAGTCAAGTTCGAGCCAACATGTTATGGATATGATTTCCGTTAATCAACGGACCCAGAGCTGTGCCAGACCTGTCAAACAGCATACTTGAAGGATCAATGACGGATGAGAAGGATCGCGATCTTCTTGCCAAGTCAAAGCCATGAGGAGGAAGCCCTCACAGCCAACCAGATGGATGCTACTACGAAATGCCATTTGCGTGTTCTTCACCTCATTCACCATCTCCTGTTCTTGTTGCTGCCCACTGTGCGCACCACATCACTCTTCCATATAAATAGTCGCCTCCACTCTCTAACTAACTTACGTCTGTGTCACTCTCTCCCCCCTTCCTTCCTTCTCGCCATCTTCGGCCTACTGGCTGGCTGCTTTCACTACTTTCCAATTGCCTACAGATCGATCGGCCAACCTTCTCGCTCTCGACTCTATCTCGCGGCTGTCTCTCTCTCTCTCTCTCTCCTCTATCCAAACGAGCTCTCAAAGTCGTTGAGCAGCGAGCGCTGCTTCTGCTTCTTCTTGACGATGTGGCCGCTGCCAGCGTCCACAAAGTTCTTGCAGCGCAACGACCGCAGCGGCACATCTACGACGTGTCCCTGGGACGCGTTCAGCTCACCCAGCATCTGATAAATATACGCCTTCTGCGCGCGCGACGATCGGCCCACGAGCAGCGGGCTCTCGGCGAAGAAGAACATGGGCTTCACGTGCTGATCCAGCGCGAAATTTGTCTCTGAGCGTGTGTGGAAGCGCTGCACCACTTCGAATGGCGTTGCGCAGCCCGTGCGGAGCTTCGCCATCGTTGACGCAGTTGGTTTCTATAATTTCAGCAAAGAATAACAAACATTCACATGAGACATCAGTACAATGGCAATGGAGAAACGAGCAACCACACATTGACTATAAGCAACGTACCGCCATGAAGAAGCCCAGCAACAGACCATCCTGCTGCATCACGAACATGTAGCGGCACTCCATCACGTCCAACAGGTCCTTCACGCGGGTCGCAGTACTGCGTCCACAGCTCATGAGCGTGGGCGACCACTGGTGGTACAGCGAGCGGTTCCACAAACTGATTTGCACGTCGACGATGCGCCCGAAAACGAGCGATATCCTCGAGAAGCCCGGCTGTAGCGGCTGCGTATGGCCACAGAATGACGTCGGTTCGCTCTTCTCGGCCATCATCACCAGGCCGCTCGTGTTCACCTCTTCCTGGCGCGCGTTCGCTGGAGGCGGCATGCACACCAAGTGCTGCAGCACGTAGAGCTCCAGCCGCGTCGACACCTTCGCACACATGCTCGCGAGCTTCTGGGCGATCGACTGTGTCATCTTGCTGCGCGGGATGTAGTCGTAGAACAGGAACTGCAGTGGCCCAAAGTGGAATCCGAGCGCCAGCAGCGCGTACGCAAAGTACCAGATCATGAGCAGCAGCGAGAACGTGTAGTACGCTGAGCCGTGGAACGTGTAGTCGATCTGTAGAGGTAGTAAATGCATTCAGTGCCACAACAAAGTTAGTTACGTTATCCGCATAGATAGATACCGCGAATTTTCCACAAGCGACTGGTTGCTTTAATACACAAGGCTTATGCCAGCAAGAAGCCGGGAATGGGCCCATGCGAGCCAAGCAAACAACACACAAGGCATACCACACACAAGACATACTACACACACACACACACACACACACACACAAACATGCAAACGTACCAGCTTAATCTTCATGGAGCAGTAGAGCACGCCGATGAGCATGCGCGAGGCGGGCGAGAGGAACGTAACGCGGCAGCCGCGCAGGCAGTGCTGCGTGATGCGGTAGCCCACGTATGTGGAGAGCGACTCGGCCACGAGGAAGTAGACGGAGAAGAGCTCGTAGTCGAAGGCGAAGCGCGAGAGATCGCAGGGCGCGTCATTGCGCAGGCGGCCGTCCGGCGGGCCGTACAAGTGCTGCGTCGGCCACTGCGAGTCGTAGGCCGGCGCCGCGTTGAACCACGCGGGTCCGCGCCGATAAAGCGGCTGCATGTGGTCAGTTAGTTGTGGTCTTGCTGCTTGCTGTTGTTGTGTTTGTGTGTTGTGTAGGTTCGCACAAGCTTGCTTGTTCTTGGTTGTGTTCGCTTGCTTGTTCGCTTGCTTGTTCGCTTGCTTGCGACTTGTCGAGTGAGGCTGCTGGGCAACATGCGCGGGTATTTCTTTATTTATAGACGGTGGTCTTGGCGGTGGCCGGCTTCTGTTTCCTCCCTCGCGTTTGTTGTGTCTTTCTGCGCGAAACGAGAGAAACGAACAAGGAACAAACAAACATCCAGTGGCTCTTCGCAGCAAAATGATCCAGCGGTGGGCGATTTCGTGTCTCATGTGTCGGTATCTCTTATACTGAATACAAGCTGTTGTGTCGCATCTTGAAGTGCGTTTTTACTGATAAGCTTCTGGAAAAAAGAACTGTTATGGCTGTGTTCTCCCTTGCGCACGAAAAGTCAGCCACAGAAGTTTGGTTGGAGTGTACAGCCACTATCCACACTGCTCAACATCTTCAAGCAGGAGCCTTGCACTTTCTATACCATTTGCCGGAAGTGTAAGCTTGTTTAGTGAGCAATTGCTTCACTTAAAAACTGGTAGCCTCTATATTCTTATTCCCACGAGCAGTTCCGTACTGTAGCCTTTGGCTGAGCAAATCAGGCTTCGTCAGTTGGTTGTGGTCAGCACCAGAGCGAAGGGGGCGCCATGTGTCTCCACGTGAGCTTGCGCACACGTGCAGCCACCAATATGCAACCGCCTGTGCGTCAAAGCGCAGGGGGTTGTCGGTGCTTCCATTGCATGTAATGTGCTGGGAGCTGCGAAGCAAACCTCGTTCGTTCGCTTCTCTGTTTGCACGTGTGGCAAATTCTTTGCCAGCAATTTGTTCGCCCGTTGATTTGTAACGCTCTATTGTTTTAGCTCAAATACTCCATTTTGTAGCAGTCTTAAATTGCAGTTTGACACCAGCATACTAAAACCAAGACATGTGTCCAGCTTTGCAGCAAATTTGCATGGTTTTTATTGTCGAATATAGCAAATCTCACCATAAACCTCAACTTGCGATCACGTCGATCAACACCTTCTTTTGCGAGCGTGCGGATGCTGCCGTCCTCGCGGACCTTCGATGCGCGCAGACAGCGCGTGCGCTGCGTGCTGCATAGCCGCGCCACACCCACCTCCTCCTTCTCTACTACAAGCGTCAGCACCGCATACACAGTCACGGCCGCGTTTCTGCGCGGCATCGCGGCGCTCTACGGCGACGGGCTCGACGTTGAAGTCGCGGATGCCGTCACCAGCTCAAGCGATCCGCCTGTAGCACGAGCACCAGAAGCGGCGAACGGCGCTGCTACTAATGATGACAGTCTGTGTACAGCTACGGTTACGATCAGTGACTTAAATGACCAGCAACTACAGCACACGGTGGTACTGAACGGCCGGGCGGCGATTACACAGTGGATGAAGGCGCTGCTGGAGACCCGACTGCAGACAGCGAACACCTCCATAGCTTCACCAGTACCAGTAACAGCAACATCTGCAGCGAGCCAACAGGACGAGCCGATCCGCATCTTCGTGAGTGGTGACCGGTCGCAAGTGGGCAAGTCGACCGTGTGTCTCGGGCTCGTGGGGGCGCTGCTGCGCCACGGGTTTGCACCGCATGACATCGCGTACATCAAGCCGGCGACGCAGTGCGAGGCGCCGCAGCTCGTGGCCAAGTTTTGCCACGAGAAGCGCATCGCGTGCTGCGATATTGGGCCCATCGTGTTCTACAGCGGCTTCACGCGCGAGTTCCTGAAAGGCAACACGGAACCACCGGAGACGCTGCTGGCCATGGCCAAGGCGAAAGTGGGCGAGATCGGTCGCGGTAAGAAGATCGTAGTCGTCGACGGCGTCGGATACCCGGCTGTGGGCTCGATCTGTGGTGTGTCGAATGCTGCGGTTGCCTTTGCCGTGCAGGCGCCCGTAGTGCTGGTCGGCAAGCGCGGCGTGGGCGACGCTGTGGACTCGTTCAACCTGAACGCGTGCTTCTTTGAGAGCCAGGGCGTGAAAGTGCTCGGTGCGCTCTTCAACCGCCTGCCACAGGACGGATATTACAGCTTGGAGAACTGCAAAGAGAGTGTGACCGCGTACTTTGAGCAGTTCCAGCCGCAGAAACAGGTCTACGGCTTCATTCCTGAGATGGAGCAGGTCTTTGACGATGACGATGGTGGCATCGCAGAGAAACCAGATGCCCCGTGTGATGGCGATGGAGAAGATGAACAGAAAACTGCTCGCATGACGCCGCAGGAAGCCAGGCAGGCCAAGAGAGTGATTGACACGTTCTACGAGCACGTGAATCTGTCACAGTTGCTGCAGGATGCAGAGCAGCACCAGTCGTTTAAAGCTGTGTCGTCAGAGCCAAAAGTTAGTGCAGCAGTTCAGTCAGCAAAGCGAGCACGTCTGAGCCCAGTAGTGGCGACTGAGACATCAACAAATGGTGACGTGAGTGTCGTGAAGCGATCGCGAGCGGAGATCCAGGCAGCAGCAAAGGCGTCAGGCGCTGCGGGCGGCTGAGGAAGCTAGGCGAAGAAGCCTTCATCTCTCCACCATCCACCCAACACTCCTAAGCCACGCTTCTTTCCCACCATTGTCTATTATGCTGAGGGCAAGTACTTGGGGGATTTGATCGTGAGCGTTGTGAGAGTGTGGTGGGGAGAGAGACTTCTTCGCAGTCCCCCAACAAGAGAGCCGCGACGATCCTTCTTCGGGATATGACGACACCAGCGGAAACTCCAACAGGAGGCGCTGAGTGACTGAGGAGAAGAAGAGATGCACGCGATCGCTCTCGCCCGTTCAGCTTGACTCCACGAGCGCGCACACTACCATCACCAACATTGTCGAAGTCCATGTGAACGAATTTCTCATTGCGCTCGAAATTGGTTTTCCTCATATTTTACGAAACCAAGAGCTCAGAATTTACATATCTGGAAAATAGGCATCCAGGACAACCCAACTGCCACAACCTTTTGCTTCAAGCGGATCAATTGAACAAGAAAGCCACACACGAGATGGAGCCCTCGTCACGCGTGATCGGCGCCATTGCGCTGCTAGCGTCGTGCGCACTCACCTGCGTGAACGAGTCGCGTCTCGTGCGCACTTCGCTGAGCTTTGAGCAGGGCCGTCGCAGCGCTGTGGCGCTCTCGCAGCCGCTAGTGAACAACCAAAACGACGGCGCGCTCGTGCATTTCTCCGGACTGCTCACAACCGATGGTGCCGTGCTCGACAGCGCCGGCAATCCACTCGCGCACACGCGCAGTCCATTTGTGCTGGACCCGCTTTTTGGTGTCGCGGTCAAAGGTGTGCGGCTCTTTCGCAACGTGGAAATGCTGCAGTGGGAGGAGACGTCGCACACGTCGACGAGCTCCAGTCCCGAGGACGAGGACCGCCGGATGGATGTCGAGGACCGCGAGCGCGTGTACATGTACGACTTGCGCTGGAAAGCGGAGCGCATCGACAGCACCGCGTTCAACGACCCGAGCTACTGGAATCCGCCCGCAGAAGCCTGGGTGTATGAGTCGAAAGTGGTGAAGGCTCCCAATGTCGTGGTGGGTGACTTCGTGGTCTCGGATGAACTCATCGACCAGATCAAGCGCCGAGACGACGTCAAGTTGGATACTGCAACCCGCAAGACTATGCGCAACGTGCTGAACCAGCGACTGGGTGAGAGCTGGGAGGAGTCCAGTGCATTGCGCAACGTGAGCATCGAGGAGGACAAGTACTTCTACGCGCGTCAGAATAAGCAGATCAGCAAGCATGCCGAGCCAGTGTCTGTGCTGGGCGACCTGAGAGTGTCGTTCTCAGCCGCGCCAGTGTACCCAGTGACCATCTGCGCGCGGCAGCATCAGCGAGAGCTCGTGCCTTATAAAACACCAGCGGGCGAGACGATTTACCTGCTAGAGGACGGCATCCACTCGGTCTCGGAGCTCTTCGCGGCCAAGAGCGCCTCCAAGGTACTGTGTGTCTTCTTATGTTGTGATTTTTTGTCATACTTGTGGTGAAAATTGGCTGGAGAAGCTAACTTTAGTGCTATGCCTTGTAGTTCCGCGAGAACCGCTTCTCGCGTCTCTTCTCCGGCGTCGTCGGGTTCATCGGCTTCCTCGTAGTCCATCCGTTGGTAGTGACTTTTCCACTGGGGCAATTGGTGCGAACGCTGCCGACTCCCGTCGTCGCTGCGAGTCTGAGCTGCTCGCTTACGTTCGCTCTTTCTGCGCTCTGCTGGCTGCGTGCAAGGTATGTGACGCCGATTCATTTGAGTGTGAGTGGTTGCTTGTATGGAGACTGGGTCTAATGCGCTCTTTGGTGTTGTGTCGACGTATCTACAGCCCCTTGTACTCTGCCGGCCTGGTGGCAGGCGGCGCCGTCCCGGTCATGCTGGTCATCGCGTACGCGAGACACAAGTTGAAGCACGAATAGCGAATAGCGCAATGAACACACGTTTCATACATTTTGGCAAAGCACCAAATCGTGAAATATCGGGTTACGTTTTAGAAAAGGTTATGATGAGAGCGATAACGTAACTTGGAAGGGGATAGATTGCCATTTCTCCATTTTCAACCAATCGTCGGCGAGAAGAGCCAGACTCCAGTCATTTGCGGCGTTTGAAGAGCTCCAAGGCAAATTTGACAAGCAGCATTGGTCGATTGATCGAGAGCAGAGCGAGCGAACGCGAGACACCCTCCTACGCGCATACACAGCTAAAGCTACAGAAGCAGCTATGGAGATCGACTCGGTTGCCGGACAGGATGTGGTGATCAACACGCAGGAGATTGAGCAGCAGGTGTACGACGAGAGCGTGGAGATCATGGGCGAGTACGACCCGAACACGTCGGTGCTGCGTCCGAGCTTCCCGGCGCTGAGCGCGCAGGAGGCGTCGGGTGGTAAGAACGACTTCCGTCGCGTGCGCGTGCCAGCGCACCGCTACACGCCGCTCAAGAACGACTGGCCGAACATCATGAAGCCGATCGTGGAGCACCTGCGCCTGCAGATCCGCATGAACACGAAGACGCGCTGCATCGAGCTCAAGAACTCGGAGCACACGGTGGACTCGGGTGCGCTCCAGAAGGGCGCCGACTTTGTGCAGGCGTACATGATGGGTTTCGAAGTGCAGGACGCCGTGGCACTGCTGCGTTTGGAGGACCTCTTCATCGACACGTTCGAGGTGAACGACGTCAAGATGCTCAAGGGCGACCACCTGAGCCGCGCCATCGGCCGTGTGGCCGGCCAGGACGGCAAGACCAAGTACGCCGTCGAGAACGCCACGCGCACGCGCATCGTGCTCGCGGACCAGAAAATCCACATCCTCGGCTCGTTCGCCAACATCAAGCTCGCGCGTGACGCGATCTGCTCGCTCATCATGGGCGCACCGCCAGGCAAAGTATACAATAAGATGCGCACCGTCGCAAGTAGAATGAACGAACGATTTTAGAGGCCGAGCGAGGGCAGCTTGGTGGTGCTCTCAAGGGGTCACCACCGACAGGAAGAAAATTTATATACTGCGTCACGCTTGTTTATTTTTTTGACACCGACGGCATTGGGAGCGTCAGAAGTTGATGGCGTCCATTTGCAGACAGTCGCAGCCCTTCTCAATTAAATATTGGTTGTCTTATCGAAGAGGCGTCGGCGTGTGTTTGCTAATAGTCGTGACGTACCGGTCGGTATCAGCAGGATGTCATCGATGAGCTAAAATAGCTACGACGAGTCATTTCGTACGGCGCATGCCGTGGGTCGAGTGCACAATGCGGTAGAGCTCCATGTTGATGGACTCGATGCCCTTGTCCGCCTCCGAGCAGTCGAAGAGCTCCAGGTCCACGCCAGGCATCTCGCTGTAGAACGCGAGGATCTATTGATATACATAGGAAATCACACAGCATACAGCGACACAGAGACCAAATAATTCAGAGACTGCGAGTTGAAGGCACAGTAACGACATGCCCCACCCCAAGCGACTACTTCAGAGAGCCACTGACCGTCTTTTCGGAGCCGTAGCAGGAGAACATGCGGTCGTCTCCCTTCACGTGTACGACCTGGGACTCCATTTGGTTGAGCGTCGCAGCTATTTCAGCATCAGGATGACACACAAACAAGAGCTATTAGCATCCGCGCTGACGAGGAAAGACCAGTGCGTGAGGTTTCCATAGATCGAGCGAGCGAGAGGTTGGTTGGTTGGTTGGTTAGTCACACGCCCTCCCCACTGGTGTTGTTATCGTGTCTCCAGCATGAGCAGGAGGAGTTCGTACCGAATTGTAGCGCCGCGCGCTTGAGCGTGATGATCGTGCGCGTGAACTCGTCTGCGTTTACCGCCGCCACCTCCGACTGCGCTCTACACATGCACGAAAACAGCCTAGTGAGTAAAATACACGCGTTTACTATTGCCATACCCGTGCAACTAATGTAGAAGGGCGCCTCGCGAAGGGCCTGGCAACGCACATCATGTCGCCGTTCTCACTGTTGAGCAGGCAGACGTAGTTGGTGCCCGGGTAGACGCCCTTTATCCGCTCGAACTGCTCCTGGTAGTGCTGGTCGCCGTTGTCCGCGCGGCGCCGCGAGAAGCACGAGCAGAACGGGCCCATGGAGCTACCGGTAGTACCGCTGTGGACGTGTGTGAGCGCGTGTTAATGGGCGACTGACCGGGTGACTGACTGGGGGAGTTACTGGGGGAGGAGAAGCAGCGCTACTGTAGCTCCTTGATGGTGAAGAGCTCCAGGAAAATCGCTCGAACGTGTGCTGCTGCTGTTTGTTGAACAGTTCAGTCCGTGGCGGCTCGAGTGCGTCAGCTGGGTACTGCCGCCGTCGCGGGCGTAACCGGCGTTCGTAACCTGTCGGTTACGATTTAGCCACGTAACATGTTGCGAATGGACAACAGCTTTCTCGGGGGTAATTGAAATTTTTGACAAAATTTGTCCAGGACAAAGCTGATAATTCACTTTATTTTCGTCACAAGTTTTGTTTTTTTGTTACCAATCAGTTTAGGCTGAGCCATTTTTCAAAATTCGCTCTTCCATTTGTTATTTATTATAACAGTTTGTCGCATTTACGACGTATCGCTTCTATCACCAAATGTTACGATCGAAGACATAAATGTTAGGCTGCGTCCGCTGCATTCGGCAGTTGACGACATCCCATAGTGAAACCAAGTCAAGTTACATCATGTTGAAGTTGCGATTTGTAATCAACGTTTGGCAACACTGGAAAAAAATCGCTCGCGATGCCACGTCAGACTTGAAGCAAACGACGAACAAAACTTCTCGTCGTCACGCATCATTTGGGGAGTTATCAAGCGCTACTTTCTTGCACTTCTGCATCTGTAGCTCTCTCTCTCTCTCTCTCTCTCTCTCTCTCTTTCAAACTCTCTCTCACACACACAGGGCGAGGCTCACTCTATCTTCTTGCTCTTCACGACCTTGGACTCCTTCTGAGCGATCCTCCGTCCGTCCCGACAAAGTTCTCCAGTAACCAACCACTTCTTGAGTTCAGACACCCGCGAGGTTTTGCCGGAAGAAAAGAAGCATCGATGCCAGTCAGTCAGTGCGCTCGGCGAGAGGACGACCAATTTCTTCTTCTTTCGTTCACGCCGACGGGACGGATGACTTCCACTCGGAACACTCATGAGGGAGTACGAAGAGCTCGCGCCGCTCATCCGAGTTCGTGAACGGCATGTTGTACGTCAGTGATACGATCTCGAGTTGTGGGAGGCGGACGTAACCTGAGTGACAGCAAGAAGGTCACACCAGAGGTCAGTGACTTCACTTTGCACGGGGGGAGGTTGTGACAAACAACGCAAAAAACGTACCTGTCTTCGTCGGCACCAACCCGATGCGGAACACATGCTCAGTGTACGGCAAGAGGTCCTCCACAGCGCTAGTCCGACCTGCACAAACAAATGAACACACACAATACGTTAGAATCACTCGCCCGTGAAAAGTGTGACTAGAAAACAACTGATCCCAAGGACGTACCTGAAATCAAAAATTCGTTCGCTTCGTCTATGGGCTTGATGCGCAGGCTGTGGAACGCATTCTCGTTGTTCCGAATGCGGATGTCCATGTTCACCATCGTGCCTTCGACGCCAAACGATGGTGTGTGGATCGAAAGCGTCAGTGGTGTGTCAATGAAAGACACCGACGGGATGTCGAGCCAGGTCGTCACGATGCTGTTCTGGTACCCGCCGGGTGCGCTCGTGATCACGGACGACAGGCGTCGCCACTGCAATTTCACGCGGCCGATCGACACGAACGGCGCAGCGATACGCGGCAGCAGCCGCAGGAAGAAGCTGCGCATGTCGTCATCCTTCATCACTGCACCATTGTCCTTCTGGCCGTTCGCATTCATTTCCGAGGCTCCCTCAAAGCCAGACGCGACAGCGCTGTCCACGAACTTGCTGTCCTGCTGTTCAAACTCCATTGACACCACGCGCAACGACTCTGCAGCACTGCAGATGATGTTCCCATGCAAGTTCACACCCTTGCCGACGACTGCATACGACTCCTTTGCATTCAAGGCACCGACGCCGTTAGGATAGTCATGCACGAGCCCGCTCGAGATGCCGAACGGGTCACGACAGATCAGCTCAAAGCGCTCTTCCAAACTCACTTGGACGCCCGACTTGGTTGCGTACGCAACCGACACTGTGAGCTTGATGTTCGTCGCGCGCAGCGACCGGACGATCACCTGAAACTCTTCTTCGGATTGAGGGCTCTTGCTGGGGAGCGCTGTTCGCTCTCGCGGCTGCAAAGTCGCGTCGAGTGGAATTGGAATCAACGGACCACCAACCTCTGGCTGTGTGAAGAAGAAGGCATCAGCTGGGGACGCTGACGTCGGTGGTGGGTCGCACACGACACGGTAGCTGAGGTTCTCGAGCGTGTCTTCGTTGGACGAGAGCTTGAACGCGATCACGCGGAAGTCACCCGTCAATAACGAGTGCTGCGTGACTTTTGTTAGCTTTGCCTTCGCACGCGGTTGAAGGATGGCAAGTGTCGTCCCGCGAACAAACACGCTAACATCCTCTTCGTTCGGGTCTTGGAGGTCTCCACCGTTCATGCTCAAGTCCGCTGTCGTGCGGCCGAGTTCCGCGACCGAGAACATAGACTTCCGTCGAGCGAAACTTGGGGACGCCGAGCCATTGCCCATTGCTGGCACGCGGCCTTCGAGCAGGTACGGCTTTGGGTTCTCGCGGATCACTGGCGCAGCCTGATCGATAGGCAAACTCAGAATCAGGAACTCTTCTTCCTCTTCCTCTTCTTTCGAGCCACCACCAGGACGACTCGCTTGCGTGGGGTTTCCCAAGAAAAAGCGCGATTCCTGGTATCGCAACATACTGCGACCGTCTAGCACGCGCAGTGGGATTGAGAGCACCTTGGTTACCTTGAATTGGAACTCGAGAGATGCGTAGAGCTTGCCGTCCGCTCGGTTGCACGTCACCTGATCATGCTCGCTGCTGTGGTAGATCGCAGTATTGTACCGCTCGTCGCTGAATACCAACTCGACCTTCGCTATCGTGATCGCCGATGGGAAGTGCGAGTGCAGGCGGAGTTCGAGCGTCGCCTCCTCGCGAACACAGGCAAAGACACGGTCAAACTGTGCTCGCAGCGTAAACAGAGGGCGCGAGCGGTCGAGGGTGAGCGAGTGACCGCCTCCAAGCGCCGAGTTGACCGTGAATGGAGCACCTAGGCTCGCAGGATTGCTCCACGCCAAGAAGAACGACTCCTGGATGCGCGTGCGCTCGTTGCCAGGTACGAATTCTTCCAGCACGGGCGACAGCAGCTGGAGCGAGTAGTCAATGAACGCGACGGTGTCGCCTTGGCGGAATGTACAAATCAGCAGTTGCTTGAGAATCTGCGTAGTCTGTGGCCACCAATGCTCCATGCTGAACACGAGCTTGGCCTTCTGGAGCTCAGCTCTCGATTTCTCGTAATCTCCGGCAGCGAGTCGCTCGGTGCCCAGCTGAACTAGCAGCCTGCTCTTCATGCGCGCTCGGGGCAACTTTTGGTCCGCAGTGTAGATCGACAGATGCTGGATGGCGTGTTCGAGCAGGTGGATCGTGCGCTTTGCGTGCGGCACTGCGCGCTCCACCGCGTGTCTGTACTTGATCAGCGCCGTTGGCGATGGATCCTGAGACGTCGACGTCGCCTCGGACACCACCGGTTCGCCGCCGACAAACACTGATGGCACGACGATGAAGTCGCGCTCGGAAGGTAAACTCCCGTTCGCTGCTCCGTTATTCACCCGTACTACCGATGCCGTGAGTCCCAGGCGATTCGAAGCCTTACGACGATAGATCGCGTACTTGGCAGCGATCGAGTAGTACAGGTACGGCTCCTTGTACACGTCCGAGTCGAGACCTGTGGCTGGCAGCGCGCCGCGAATAGACACTGCCTCGGAAAGCAGCTGTGCGAACACGTGGTACTGGCGCGAGACCCAGTCCCAGTGCTCGTACGCACGGTCTGCGGCGCCGATAGCGCGGCTGTACACGCGCATATGGCGATGCAGTTGCTCTACCGCTGCTTTGATGTTACCCGACGAAAAGATGAGGTGGTAGCAGAGCTTGAAGTTCACGTACTCGGCCATGGTCTTGACCTGGAAGTACCCAATGCCGTCACTGCGTTCATTCTCGTTCAGCGGAAGCGCGATGATCGATCGGTATGCGGCCTCATAGTGCTGTAGCACTTTCGTTGTGTATCGTCGGAACTCGTAGTAATGCGCGATCTTGAAACTGTGGCGTGCATGCAGCGGTTGGTGGGTCGTCTTGTTGAGCGACTTCTTGTACCGCTTCACTCGTTTCGCTTGTGCCTTGTAGTACTCGAGCGCGTAGTTGCGTACAGACGACTCGAGCTTCGCGAGCACGCTCGACCCCCTCGTGATGTCTCTCGAGCGCAGCAGAATCAGCCCCTTCGAGTCGGTTTCCAAGCGCTTGCGAAGCCCCACGAGGCGCTCGTCCGTCACGTTCACAGGCGCGACGCCGGCATCGTCAATCTGCTGCACCAGGATCAGCAGCACTCGACACTCGCGGGCTACATACACAGAGAACATAATGATCAGATCATTTCCTATCGGCAAAGCGATACAAACGACAACGCAAACGCACCTGAAAGCCCTCGCTTGAGCTGCTCCATCTCTTCACGCATGGTATTCTCATGGATGAGCCAGTCCTTCTGGTTCCAGCGCGGATCGAACTCGTGGAAGAGCAGCGTGACAGCCGGGAGCAGCTCGTGGTGCTTCTTGAGCCACCGCGCCTTAAGCACACCCTGCACCTTGTAGCCGTCAAAGTCGCGCTGTGTCTGGTTTGGGAACGTGCCATGTTTCTCGCGCACCTCCTTCTTCACGGGGAACCGGTGGTCGATCGGCAGCGATGTGAAGTGCAGTTTCGGCACGAACTCCTCGTTGATCGTGCGCACGTGCTGCAGCACTTTTGCTTGCAGTTCGCGCGATCCGAGCGCCGCGATTAGCGGGTACGGCGTCTCCTTGAGCTCGGTCCCGTAGCTCTCCATGGTTGAAGATCACTTTGAACGGCAGCAACAGCAGTAGCAGTTCGTTCGTTCGTTCGTTCGCAGTGGCTGTACAGTTGCAGTAGCAAGTGCCAAGGGAGCTGCACTCGAAGAGAGCTCAGAGGGGAGAGGGGGGTCGCACCAGCAGTCCCTCGAGAGATAGCGCGCGCGATGGCTGCGGGACGAACGAGCGCGCGCGGCTTCTTCCGCTTCTTTCGTCTCGCAAATGCGGTCCCCGCACGCAATCTGCGCAACTCAGTCGCCGAAATACCGGTATTTAAGTGACATCAAAACTAGTAAAATCAGAAGTAAATACTATTTCAAGTACAGAATTTTAAAGTCTAAACTGATATGATTTGTATCTCCATTTGATATAAAATTTTCGACATATGGATTGCGTCTCCGCGCCCTCTGCTTCCCATGGTTTTGCGAAACGGACCGAACGAAGCGGAGCTGCTTATCTTTGCTCGCAGCTCATCCGACCGATCGATTGAGCGACCAACGACAGCTTCACAATGCTGCTGCTGCTACGACGAAGCGCTTATGCCCATCGAGCGCTCTCTACGCGTACTGGTGCACAGTGCAATGGGCTCGTAGATGCTACCGCTCCGCGTCAAGTGACTGCGCTCTCATGGCTGCTGCAGAGCTCGTCGTCGCGTTCGTTTTCTACCGGCGACGCTACGAGCGCAACGACATCTGCTGCTGTGCCGAAGAAGAAGAAATACCACAATGAGCCGAGTTTGCGCGTGCGCGTCGTGCCCATGTTCAGCGATAACTATGGTATGTGCGAGTGCTATGACTGGTATCGACTTGGCTATACTTGCTTACACTGGTTTGCTCATTGATACAATGCTTCAAGGCTTCGTCGTGGTGGACGAGAACAACCACACGATGTTTGCCGTGGACCCGGCTGAGCCGTCCAAGATCCTGGAGGTGCTCAAGGAGGAAGAAGTGGCCAGGAAGCGCGAGTTTCTCGGTATCCTCACAACTCACAAGCACGCGTACGTTCGCTTTGCCTTTCAACTGTGTTTCACAACAGCGGCTTCACTCATCATGGTCTCGTATTGTTCTGTAGCGATCATTCAGGCGGCAACATGGAGCTTGCTGCCAAGTACCCTGGTCTCATGGTTGCGGGGCCCGAAGGTGAAGAGATCCCAGCACGCAACCACCCGCTGAAGGGCGGCGAGAAGTTCAAAATCGGCGCGACGAAGATCCGAGTGCTGTCCGTGCCCTGCCACACGAAGGCGCACCTCGCCTACGTCGTGACGGGTGACCCGGAGACACCGCCGCTTTTATTCCCAGGCGACACGCTCTTTGTTGGCGGCTGCGGCCGGTTCTTCGAAGGTAACGCTGAGGACATGTACCGTGCGCTGTACGAAGTCATTCTAACGCTGCCAAAGGACACTCGCGTGTACTGCGGCCACGAGTACGTTGACCGTTTATCTCTTTCGCGTGCTTTGGTATTGGTGTGTGATGATAACTAACCGCGGTACTGTGAAGGTATACGATGTCAAATCTGCGCTTCGCGCTGAGCGTGGACCCGTCGAATAGCGTGCTGCGCGACAAGATTGCGGCCGTGCGCATCCGCCGCTCGAAGAACCTGCCGAGCATCCCGTCGACGCTGCGCGAGGAGATGCTCTACAACCCGTTCCTGCGCGTGCATAACGACGTGATCCGCAACGCTGTGGGCGGTTCGGACCCCGTGAGCGTGCTGGAGAACCTGCGCGCGCGCAAGGACTCGTTCGAGTAGAAAAAGCTCAACCCTCTCAGCACTGAAGCCATCCAGCGCGCACACACTGACATATACAGAAAGCCCTCAATTCAATCAAATAAGAGTCTATTATCCACATACAGCATGTCACGTCTAGTCGGACTCTTCCAGCATCGATTGAGTCTGGAGCGCAGAGCTCTGGAGCAGAGCCACTTCGGCTTCAAGCAGCGGCGCAACACCATCAGCAGCGGCTAAAGACTTGGCGTTGGTCATCTGCGAGAGGAAAGTCGACCATCCGATGCTCACGAAGTTGATGTAGAGAATTCGATACTGTAGCGGTACGAAGTTGAACGTGAACAAGTGCACGAGCGGCCAGACCATGTAGTTGACGCGCAGCGTAGGCGGCACTTTCTCTTTCGCGACCTGGAACGCGTCGTGCAGACTTTTACCCTCGAGTGACTGCGTCACCGTGTAGAACGTCGTGGAAATTGACGGCGCGAAGACGACCTGGTCCATCGCGATCTTCTTGGCGACCGCCATAGCCGTCGAGCCGGGCGCGAGCTTCTCAATGAAGTTGTACCACGTGTGCGCGATCGGTGCGAAGCCGAGGCCGCCCCAGAGCATCATGCGCGCCGTGCGGTTGACACTCTGCATCATTGCATCTCTCTCAGCACTGCGCTCTTTCTCGTAGTCGACGAACTTGTCCATTAGCTGCTGGTCTTCCTGTGCTTCAACGGCAGCAGCTGAGCGACCTTCGAGGTGCTGCGCGATCCGGTCGCCGACACCGAAGAGGATGCCCGACGTCACGCACTTGGTCAGGAGCGGCTGCTTGCGCAAGCACTCGTCGTAGAAGACGCGAAAGCTGCGCATGGTCGTCACGTAGAGAGAGAGTGAAGAACGACGCGAAGAGCTCCTCTACGCCGCGGCTGTGCTGCTGCTGGTGCTAATGCGGAAATGGCTTTTGTATGAGATTGCTTTTGATTTGCTTCTCAATCGTGTGTGGGCTTGCTGCTGAAACGGCCTGAGACACTATGATCTCTTCGGGTAAGTATCCGATATGCGATCAGAATTGGTTGGATATACCATTTCAACACAAAAATGGTTTCGCAAGCAGTTCAGCACAACTTTAGTGGGAGAAGAAATAATAGGTTACGCTTCCCTTCGATAACCTGGTTACGAATGTAACCCTGACAACTTGCATCAACGAACGAACGCACTAAAAAACGCCGATGCAGCCAAAAGACTTGTCGAGGTGATGATGATGATACGCGTGCTGCGCGTGTGAAGCTGTTGAGCTAGACAGAGCTGCGCCACGTCACTGTGTACATATAGTGCGCACAGATAGAGAGTCACAACACACCCGTACAGAGTTGCGTCATGACTTCTCGCAAGCCCACGAATCGGTCCGGTACGACCGCAAACTTCAACGAACCCAATTCAATCTATGCCGGCCTTGTCTTGTTGACCCACACCTTGTATTTGCGCATCGTGTGTGCGTTATGCATGCATTCAGGTAGAGATCCAGGTGTGGGCGACACAATCTCGGCATTCTCCTCATCCTCGTCATCGCCGTACAGCTCTGCAGCGAACACGCGCCGGAAGAACTCGATCAGCGGGCTGCTGAAGCGCCGGTCGTCAACAGCATTACCGTCACTACCCGTCTCAAAAGGAGAGCAACTCTGTGCGCTAGTGACACAGGCACTTAAGCAGCATCCGTCACTGCTGCCTATGTACCTCGACGTGCAGGATGTGAGCTGTGCGCAGCTCCAGTACCGACTGCTGGGCACCAAGCGCTACTGGTACCGGTCCGTGAAACAGGAGAAGCAGGGCGTCAAGCGCTGGGAGGTGAAGATATACGAGGTACGCTGCCGCAAGTCCGTGCTGGACGCTCTTACAGCTCATCTCCATTGGGGCTGCGTCGAGCGGCTCGCGAGCGCCGACTCGTATCTCAAACACATCGGCTTCTTCGACACGGAGAAGGCTGCAACGACCGCGTATGACGCCGCTTTTAGAGCGCGTGAGATCACGAATCCGCTCACCGGCGTCCACATGCTCAAGACGCCGCTCTCAAGCGAGTTGATTCAGTTTTTCCAGATCCAGATCGTGAGCGAGAACTTCCAACGCAGGAGCCAGCATGAACGGTTGCGAATGGTTTACGAGGTGCTGCTCGACAGGCTCACAGGCGCTCATGCTGGCGAGAATGGCGATGATCTGGTGGTAGTCGCCTCACTACCGGCATCACCACTGGCGGTCGGTGGTAGTGATGGTAGTGGCTCGTCAGACCAGGCGTCCCGTCTGCGAGGCTTCAGCGGATGTGTGGGCGACCAAGTTGCCAAGCTGCCCCTGTGGCGATTCATGAATGTGCACTTTGCGATCGTCACGATGACGCCAACGCAGTGGAAACCAGGAAGCAACACCAGCAGTAACAAGGTGCTTGCGCTCATGGAAGACACGGAGCGCTATGGCGCGAGCCACCTAGCGAACGACCGCGCTTTGGGTATCAACACGTCGCTGCTGCCCGTGTCGAGAGGGCTTGCGGAGCTCGTGTCACTCAACCAGGAGGATATCCAAGCACGCACGAAGAGCGTTCTCCCGCATTTCTATCACGGGCTACCGGACGAACTCAAGCGCATGATCGCTGAGGAGCAGGCAAAAGCGGACCAGATGCTGATGCACCAAGGCGCTACCACTGGTGGTGGGCATCAGAAACTGATAAAGAATACTGAGAGCTCTTTTGTGAAGAAGTACATGAAGCGAAGACGTGAGTACGCCCAGGTGGCGCTCCGTCTTCAGCGGTCACTGCGCCTGAACAGCCAGAGCAAAGTGCTGCGCGAAATCTTCCAGCGGCAGCGCAATGTCCTCACCATTCAGCGCCATGTGCGAGGACACAGAACCAGGAAATACGTGCGAGCCTACTATCGCGTAATGACCTGCGCCGCGCTGATCGTCCAGTCCGTATATCGCTCGTACGTGTCTCGACAGCAGACAAAGGCGCTTCGACGCAAGATGACCGCATCGGCGCTCACCATCCAGCGCGTGTACCAGGGTCACTTGGCGCGCAAGTACGTTCGCTGGGTGCGGCAGCTCGCGGACAGCGCGATCGCAGTGCAGCGTGTCATACGAGGCTTCATGGCTCGGCAGCGCGTGAAGCGCATCCGCAAGGCGCAGTACAAACTCAAGGTCGTGATCCCCGCATGCCGACTGATTCAGCGTGTGTGGCGCGGCTTCCGAGCGCGGCAGATCGCCAAGGCAAAACTAGCGCTGAGAGAGAAGCTCGAGGTACTGCACCCTGCTGCCCTGCGCATTGAGCGGCTGCTGCGCGGGTACTTGGCACGCCGTCTTGCAGCCAAATTCCGCGCTGCCAGCAAAGCCGCACTACAGATCCAGACTTTCTGGCGCAAGCTTCGCTATTACAAGAAATGGATGGACCTCATGGCGCGGCGCAAGAAAGACCGTATGGCTTCCAAGATCGGCGCGATTGGGAGAGGATACGTCGCGCGCAAGTACTTCCAGCGCGAGAAGCGCAGGCGGTACCTCAAGTGTGTGCTCCAGCCCGCTGCAGTGCAGATCCAGCGCGTGTTCCGAGGCCACATGGTGCGCAAGTACCTGGAGGAGCTGCGCGACCAGATCGAGGCTGCGATCACACTGCAGCAGATGTGGCGCAAGCGCTCCAAGATTAAGACGATTCAGGACAAGCTCCGTGGGTTTCGGATGGCGCTGCGAAACGCCAAGGCCTCGCAGGTCCAGCGCAGCTACCGGTGTTACCGTGCGAGGCAGCAACTACTGTACCTCCAGATGTCCTACCAGGCGCGCTACGGTAAGGCTGCTGTCGCGATCCAGTCGGCGTGGCGCAGTCACTGTAGCCGCGAGCAACTCAAGGAGTTCCGCTTCTGCTCACTCATTGAGCGCAAGGCACGCGCATTGACGCAATGGAAGGAGTCGCGCGAAATGATCGAGTTCGACATGCTGGACGCGCGTGCGGACCTCAAGCGCGTTATCAAGTACAAGGCCAAGTCCTTGCGGCGCATCAAGGAGCTCAAGGACATGCGCATCGAGTGGGAGCGGCGACAGCCTGTAGTCGACAAGGAGCTGAGCGATTTGACCGAAGAGGACCTGGATCGTGGCTGGGGAGAGGCCTTCCAGACCGAGAAGCACATTCTCCACTACAGTCTAGAGCTCAGCGTCGAAGATATTCTCTCGCACAAACAGCAGGTGCGCGAGTACGACTCCGAGATCGACGACCTGCGCCTCGAGATCGAGGACCTCGAGCGCGACCTCGAGGAGTGCATCCTCGGCGAGACCGTGGAGCTCGAGGCGTATCGCGAGCTGGAGGTCAGCCACGCGCGCAGTATGTTTACCGGCGAGCGAGTGCGCAAGATCCGCCTGCAGCGCATTCGCTGGCGTGTGAAGAGCGACCGCAAAAACATTGTAGCCCGTGAACGCGACGACCTTCAGCGCATTGAGAAGGAGCACCTCGCCAAGCGTCAGGTGCAAGAACTGGGCGTGCTCTCATTCGAGAAAAAACAGATGATGCAGCAAAGGCTGGAGCAGGCGATCGAGAAGGCGGCGATTTGTACTTCACAGCAGAACCTGCTCAAAGTCGAGGTGAAACGCGATGCCGACATTGTCGAAGGGATGAACCAAGGTATCCAGAAAATGAAAACCATCATCAAGGAGCACTCATTTGAGTTCCGAATGCCCAAGGCCGATATACGGGAACAGCAAATGTTTGGTGGTGAGGCGTCACCCATGTGTCCTGGGTGTGGGCGGATAACATGCGACTGTGGAACAAAGAGCCAAAGAAGTACGTCTGATCAGACAGGCAAGCAAAAAAGCACTGCGGGAATGAAGCTCTCAAGCAAGAGCAACAACAACAACCTAGTGGCTCACAGTGATAGACTAGCAAGGCGGCCCAGGTATCAAGACTAACAGCACGAATCAAGAAGAGAGAGAAGAATGGCGATGGTGATCATCGAACGCATCGAATCACAAAGCCATCGGCATGAAAAAAGGACTTGTGCTACGTACCTACTGTCCTCAACCAGAAGCTGAGACGAAAACGGGCAAAGCAAGCAGCTCATGAGAGAATTCGGGACTCTTCGAGAGCCGAACGCACCCTTCTAGGCGCTTACGGAAGGAGGTCAGAATTTTTATCGTTGTTCGGCTCTTTGAACGGAGCATCCTCTTGTGACAAAGTCTGCCGGTCTCGAAATCGCCTTCGCTTGTGCGGAATATGAGCTCGATCCTTCAATTCCTGCCTCAGCACCTCAATTTTCACTTCTTCTTCTTCTTCTTCTTCTTCTTCTTCTTCTGCTGCTGCTGCTGCTGCTGCTGCTGCTGCTGCTGCTGTTGACCATGAATCTACCATTCTGCTCGAAAGGCGCTGTGACGGTTGCCTCCAAGCCTACCAACTCGTATCGTTACGAGCTGACCCTGAGTGGCGATTTCGTGACTCTGTAGCTCGAACATCGCACGATGAGAGAGCAATGGCAAGAGCACGTACTGTGGTTCCTACCGAGTGTGCTGACGAAGTTGCACGTGTGGCTGGCTGACGTTAAACTAACGATGACAACTGTTCTCGCTGTGGCTGGCCGTAGGGAGTCGGACAAACTCAAGATGTCAGACATTGCCAAACCCGAGAACGCGATCCCGCAGGCGTCGTATGAAGACTACATTGCGGTACAGCAACACACCCTTTGCTGAGATTGAAAGCAGCCTCTATTGCTTGCTCAAACAGAGCGCTACCTTCTGGATTGTGTTTGGTGTTCTGCAGCTTTTCCGCGATCGCCTTGAAACCGAAGCGCCGAACCGCTGAGTTCGCTCGATGCTGTCATCGCGGAAGGCGGCGCGGCTGTTCGAGGCACCTCCTTCGAACAGCCTTCGCGCCACCTCCATCGCCCGGTTCTTTTTTCCCAACGAGAAGGCTTCGTCCTTTCTTGCTAATC